>PVJN01001955.1:0-45140 GCA_004026805.1 Lasiurus borealis
CACTCAGGGACCCACTCACTCACTCTCTCACTCAGGGACCCACTCACTCACTCTCTCACTCAGGGACCCACTCACTCACTCTCTCACTCAGGGACCCACTCACTCACTCTCTCACTCAGGAACCCACTCACTCACTCTCTCACTCAGGGACCCACTCACTCACTCTCTCACTCAGGGACCCACTCACTCACTCTCTCACTCAGGGACCCACTCACTCACTCACTCACTCACTCAGGGACCCACTCAGGGACTCACTCAGGGACACACAGGCCACAGCGGGGAAGGGACCAGGTCCTGGTCCATGCTTTCCAGAGGCCTCTGCTGGGAACACTGGCTGCTTTGAAGGGCTGGAGGCCCACAGCCGGCTCCCTTCCATCTCCCCGGCTATCCCCCCCCCCCCCCCCCCCCCCCCCCCCCCCCCCCCCCCCCCGCTGCCTTTAGTCTTTCGAAGGGAAGCGAGTGAGTGTGCACCCTCTGTGTGGTACAGGGAAGAAGCAGCTCTGGGTGCTGGTTCTCCCCTGCACCACACGGAGGGTGCGCACTCACTCAGTGCAGGCGCCCATTAGGCTGTGCAGGAAATCTGTCACCTTGGTCAGCGCATGGGCCAGGTCGCATGGTCAGGTGCTGCTCACAGCTGCAGGACACGGGGCTCTCACAGCTGCAGGAAACGGGGCTCGGAGGCTGGGGACCGCCACCCCCTGTGGGGTTCTCGCTAAGCTGCTGGGGTCGCTGTCTGGGAGCAGAGCAGGGAGGGGGAACTCTCTGGGCGGGTGTGTAAGTCGCAGCCGGAGGCACGTGCGCGTCTTTGCAGTCTGTCCCCCAGGACCCCGGGCCCTCTGCCCCCCAAACTGGGCCCCTGCAGCCTCCCGGGGCCCCGCGGGAAGGCCAAGGCCGCAGAAGGTCCTCGGAGGACCGGGCTCAGGCGGCCTCTGTACATGTTTTTCTTTAATGGGGCCACTCCCGCGTCAGCGATTAGAGACAGGAGGACCCCCAAGTTTTGGAGGCAGAGTGCCACGTTTATGAGGTTCCTGGGCCCCTGAGCTGTGTGTGGGGGGGCTCTGAGCCCCAATTTCCCCCGCTGTGAGCCCCAGTCCCCGCGCTGTGAAGAGGGGGCCAGCGGGGCGCGCCGGGGGCGGAGCGCAGTTGGGGCGACCCTGGAGGAAGCGGATCCCTCCCGAATCCCGGAGGCGGGGTGCGGCCACACCGGGGCCAGCCAGGCGCACTCCCGCCTCTGGGTCTGGGGTCCCGGCTCCCTCCCCCCTGTCCCATTCCCAGCGGCCGGCCTCGCCCGGACCTCCCCCTGGGAGAGCCAGGGGCTGGCGCTCTCCTCCCCTCCTGCCCGCCTTGGTGACGCCCCAGGGCGCTCCGACTCCTTAGGACACTGCCGGGTGGGTCTCTTGGAAAGACCGCGTTTTGGGGCAGGGAGACCCAACCCCCTTTCTCCGCTCGGGCCCCACGGGCCCCACCAGGACTGGGACCGGGACCAGGACCAGGACCAGGACCGGGCGCAGATGTCGGGCCGGCGCCCCTGGAGCCCGGCTCGGGCGGCGGCGGGGACGGGCGCTGGCGGCGGCGGCCCCTAATCAGGCCGTTATCAGCCCGGCTCGCCTGGCGCCGGCCGAGCCCCCCTCAGCGGGCGGGGATGGGGTGGGGTTGGGGTGAGGGTGGGGTCTCCGGGCCGCAGCTGCCGAGCTCCGGGCGCTGGGAGAAGGGCGCACCCGGCCCGGCCCAGCCCAGCCCGGCCTCTCCGGGCTCCAATCAGCTGCCGGGGGACCCCACTTTCACTCACTGGTTCCAGATCGACCCCACTCTCTCTGAGGCCTGGAGCCAATCCCTGAGCCTCCCTTTCTCACCTGTGAAGGGGCCTGAGGGTTGCCATGGAAATGAGCTAACAGGATGCACCTGGAGTGAGAGGCCCTTACCCAACAGGCACACCTGGTGCTACGGCTGCTGTCACACTAGCATTGTACCTGCTTTTTTTTTTTTTTTTTAATATATTTTATTGATTTTTTACAGAGAGGAAAGGAGAGGAATAGAGAGTTAGAAACATCAGTGAGAGAGAGACATCGATCAGCTGCCTCCTGCACGCCTCCTACTGGGGATGTGCCCGCAACCAAGGTACATGCCCTTGACCGGAATCGAACCTGGGACCTTTCAGTCCACAGGCTGACGCTCTATCCACTGAGCCACACCGGTTTCAGCTGTACCTGCTTTTAAAGGGGCTGTTAATTATATTATATTATTATTATTATTGTTATTATTATTATTATTATTAAAGAGGTGAAGGCAGAAACAAGCCTGAACAGCTCACCGAGGCCCAGCGGTCCCTTCAGACTTCGGGGTGTGGTCACCACGGACAGGCTGGAGCCCACCGGCCATGTCATCCCTGCCTCCCTGGCCGGGCCTGTGAATGGATGGGACACTGGCACCCCGTCCATGCTCCTGTGCACATTAATGAGGAGATGCCCAGCCAGGGCAGGCTCTGCGTGAGCACAGGCTGACGCTGCTGTTTACCAGCAAAAGGTTTTTACAAACCACAGACTTCAGATTAAAAAAACAAAACAAAACAAGACGAGACCGGTTTGGCTCAGAGGATAGAGCGTCGGCCTGTAGGCTGAAAGGTCCCGGGTTCGATTCCGGTCAAGGGCATGTATCTTGGTTGCGGGCGGGCACATCCCCAATGGGAGGTGTACAGGAGGCAGCTGATTGATGTCTCTCTCTCATCGATGTTTCTAACTCTCTATCCCTCTCCCTTCCTCTCTGTGAAAAATCAATAAAATCTATTTAAAAAAATAAAATAAACAAAGCAAAACTCCCTAGAAGCTCCTCCTGCCTCCTGATTCTCTGGGATATTCAGGGGTGCAGGGTTCGAGTGTGGAGCTGGCGGTCAGGCCTGGAAATGCAGGGAAGGGAGTGTGAATCACCCCGCCTCCCCGCTTCCTCTCTGCAGCCCCATCTCCATGCCCCACTGACACAGCGGCTCAAAGATAAAAGCCCACAGCAAACGCCTCCCCAGGACTTTCCTGCGGCTGCTCCCAACCAGCACTCCCAGCCACCCCAGGATGGTCACCGGCAGTCTGTTCTAATCAGGAGAGTGTAATTAGCAAAGCAAGACTAATTATTGAAGCGGCCTCCTAAGTAGCGAATGTTTGCGAATGGCCCTTAAATGGGATGTGCCTGGCACACAGCCCAACCCGGGAGGACTGCGCTCCCGGGAGCCAGCTCCGGCCCGGCCCTCCGGTTTCCCCCGGAGCCTGGAAGGGCATTCTGCCTCTGGCAGGGAGGGCAGATGGCTCCTCAGAACGGTCACCTGGTTTGTCCCTACGTGTATTGTCTTATTTTACCCCCTCCTGCCTCCCATCTTACAGGGAAGCAGGTACGGCGCAGAGAGGCTGTGTAACTCCCTATAAAGCACACAGCTCCTAGGGGCTGGAGGACAGGTGCGAATTCTCGCCTGCCTTTCTCTGAGGCTCCCACACCCCCATCTCCCGATGTTAGCCCCGACTCTTGTGCTCCCCCACAAACATTTCCCAGCGGACGGTAAGGCGGGGAGTCCAGAAACAAACGGAACACGTGGACCAGTTCTCCGCTTCCACAGGCAGGGAGACCATCACTCCCTCGCAGGGCTCTGAGGGCCTCTGCTGTGCAGGGGCTTCTTGTCTGTCCCTTCCCCTTTAAGCCACAGTTCTCTTTCTGTGAAAACGATCGCATGCTTTTTGTGTTGGATAATGTCAGTGGTACAGGGTCGGGCAAAGAGAATTGTTGGCATAGTTCAGTTATACAGTGGTACCTCGAGATACAAGTGCCCTAACCCACGAGATTTTTGAGATACGAGCCGTCGAGCGAGCGATTTTTGATTTGAAATACGAGCAACAGTTGAGATAGGAGTCATCGCGCGGATCGGCCGGCTGCACACGACCCACCAGTTTACCGAGACTCGAGCGTCCATAGTTTCCCACGCCTCAAGGTGACGGAACGAATTAAACTCGTATCTCGAGGTACCACTGTAGTTCCAGGAACCATGTGACCCGAGATGCAGAGGAAATCCGTATTTCCCACCTCTGGTTTCTTGGTGGTGTTCCTATTTGGGGGCCGGCTTTCCCCGCAAGAGGAGGACGATGAGCCGGTTTCCTGGGGGAGACGTCCGTCCGTCCATCCGTCTGTCCGTCCTTGTCCGCGCCAACGAGTAAGCAGCCTCTCTCCTGCCATCGCACCTGCAGAGAAAGGAGCCCGGGGAGTGTCTGGCCCCAGTTTAGGGATCATGTGCCTTGAACCCAGAACCGTGATCAAAGGATCCGGGTGCACTGGCTGCCTTAGCCAACTCGGGGCTCTCCCCGCCCCTGGAGGTGGGGGTGTGGAAGTCCTCCCAAATCACACGCCTGAGACCAGGAAGGGGGTGACTTCACTAAGGAAATGTGGGATTGCGACTGGCCATCCTTGAGCTTGGGAAAGCTGGTCTAAGGAGATTTTTTTTCGTTTTCCTTTCAGGAAACCCGGACTGTGCTCCCCAAAGGAGGCTGTGCAGGACCCAGGTGGCTGCAGAGCAGCTGTTCTCAGCCTGTGGGTCTCGACCCCTTTGGGGGTCGAACAACACTTTTACAGGGGTCGCCTAAGACCATTGGAAAACACAAATACAATTCATAACAGCTCCAAAATGACAGTTATGAAGCAGCAACAAAAATAATTTTATGGCCGAGAACGGTTTGGCTCAGTGGATAGAGCGTCAGCTTGTGGACTGAAAGGTCCCAGGTTCGATTCCGGTTGGGGGCATGTACCTTGCTTTCGGGCACATCTCCACTGTGGGGTATGCAGGAGGCGGCTGATTGATGTCTCTCTCTCATCTATGTTTCTGACTTTCTGTCTCTCTCCCTTCCTCTCTGTAAAAAATCAATAAAATATATTTAAAAAAATAAATAATTTTATGGTTGGGGGTCACCACAACATGAGGAGGTGTATTAGAAAGGTTGAGAACCACTGCTTCAGAGGATGCCCGTGTCTGTACATTCCGAGAGCTACAATCAGCCTTGACATTTTCAAATGGTTTGTCAGGGGGAGGACTGAAAGGAGAATCGTAATGATAATGAGAAAATTATTTGAAATTCTGACTTCAGGGCCCACGAAGCTTTATTGTAGCGGCTGGTCGGCCAGCTTTTCCTGCTCAGGGTCAGACAGTAAATATTTAGGCTTGCGGGCCATGTGGTCTCTGTCACCACGCTCAGCTCTGCCACTGTAACAGCGCCCGACAATACGTAAACAGGCGCCTGTGGCTGGCGCTGATAACGCTGCCTTCAGGCACGCGGAAGCTGGCCGTTCGTACAGTTTTCACAGGTCACCACATAGGATGCTTCCATTTTTAAAAAATATGATTTTTTACAGAGAGGAAGGGAGAGAGAGAGAGAGTTACAAACATTGATGAGAGAGAGACATTGATCAGCCGCCTCCTGCACGCCCCACAGTGGAGATGTGCCCACAACCAAGGTACATGCCCCCAACCGGAATTGAACCTGGGACCTTTCAGTCCGCAGGCCAACACTCTATCCACGGAGCCAAACCGGTTTCAGCGGATACTTTCATTTTTATTGTGCCATTTACACAGGTGAAGATGTTTTTTTTTTTGGGGGGGGGAGGGGGCTTGTATACAAATAGGTGACTGGCCCGATGCGGCCCACGGACGGTCCGTTGCAGAGCCTGATGGTTTATTGGCTGCTTTCCCAGGACACGGGCAGCGTGCAGGAGCCAGACAGAGACCCCGTGGCCTGCGGAGCCTCCAATATTTATTAGTTGGGTCTTCACCAAAAAAGGTGCTGCCCCTTCCTCCCAAATGGTACTTCTTAAGCTGTAATCTGCATACAAAGCACCTGGGAGGGTGACGAGTTACACTACAAATGCTACTCCAGCCTGTGTTGCTCAGTGGTTAGAGCTTCCACCCTTGCACCCAAGAGTTGCAGGTTTGATTCTAGTCAAGGGCAGGTACCTGGGTTGCACTTTGATCCCCGGCCGGTTCGGGGCCCCGTGCAGAAGGCAACCAAATCGATGTGTCTCTTTCACATTGATGTTTCTCCCCCTCCTCTCTCTGTCTCTTTCTCCCTCTCGTCTTTCTTGGGTCTCTCCCTCCCTCCTTTCCACTCTCTCTGAAAAGCAATGGGAAAAATATCCCCGGGTGAGGGTTAATAATAACCACAAAAATGCAGAGAGTCTGCAGTCAACAGTTCTGTGGTGGACCACTCTCAGAGGCGTTTCCAGAATTTTCCTCTGGATCTTCTACAGAAGAGACCTTGGGGAACACCTCTCTTGCTCCACCCCCACGTGAATTAGAATCATTTTCACGGCGGACTCTTAGAGAACCTTGATCGAGAGGCGTTAGCAGAAATGCAGTGACTGATCCACTGAGGACTGGGTGGTAGCCAAACAGTTATCCACAGAGCTGGTGTGCCTTTGGTGGTTATGTTGTTCAGCAAAGGATGATACTAAGTATTTTAAATGCCAGGAATCATCTAATCATCCTATCTAATAAAGAAGGGATATGCTAATTGACCATCACACCATCACAAAGATGGCTGCACCCCACACCTGAGGCCAAGTTCCCACAAGGAGCCTTAAGGAGCAATCAGCAGGGACCTGAGGCTACATCCTCCCCTGTCCCATGGGGATTTACAGGGGACCTCAGGCTGTGTCCCCACTCTGGCATCAGGCTGGGGGACCTCAAACTGCACCCACCACCCCAGTGCCAGGCTAGGGGACCAGAGGCCATGCCCCCCACCCAGCAGGGCTTGATGGGAGACCGCAAGGTGCACTTTCCGTCCTGGTGCTGGGCTAGGGAACCTCAGACTGCACCCCTCACTCCAGCACCAGGCCAAGGGACCTGAGGCTGTGCCCCCCTGCCTGGCTGGGCTTGACAGGGGACCTCAGGCCATGCCCCCCACCTGGGGGGGCTTGATGGAGGACCACAAGGCCCACCCCCACCCCAGTCTGGGCTGAGGGACCTCAATCCTGGCACTGGGCCAGGGGACCTGAAGCTACGCCCCCTGCCCAGCAGGACTTGACAAGGGTGGGACTGGCCGGGTCTGGATCTAGCCCAATCGGGGGAGGGGTGTAGCCAGGTCTGGGCCTCACGCAATTTTGAGGTGCATGTGAGTGGGCAGGGACTTGACTTTGGGTCCTGTGGTGAGCCCTAGACTCTGACAGGAGAAAGGTTTGCATATACACTTTACCATTTTTTTTAAAAAATCTCTGACACTTCTATTATAGAGAAAGGGCTCATAGCAATATTAAATTATTTCCTCTAATTAGTCCCCTTTTAATGTGCACGAATTTCATACACTGGGTCACTAGTTATAGAATAAAGATTATTATTATTATTATTTTTTTGGTTGGCTAATCTCCAACAGGTGACCGATAAAGGAGTGAATGCTGTTTCCAGCATCTTGATTCCACAGGAAGGCAGCGATTTAGGGATGCTGATTGCTAGCCAGCTGGTACCAGCCTCCGTTCCTCACTTAGCGTTTATGACCTGCAGGGTCTATCTGTGCTCAGATAGGCTGAAAGGGCAGGGTGGGTTTTATCTAGTCTGTATATAGCAGCAAGACAAACTGTCTCGAAAACCCATTAAACCCCTTTTCTGTTGCCTTCCTCTTTTCTTCTTCCCTTCCCTCTTTCCTTGAAGGACATCCATCTGAATGTTTTATCTTTGTCTCTAACGTTAGTCAACTTTCCAAGAAAGAGCCTTCCCAAAACACGCAGCTGTTATATCTGAGCCAAGAAAGGAAAGAGGAAGGGGGTGTGTTAGCCAGACATGAGCTTTGGGGTTCACAGAAGGCGAATCAAAACTCCGGTCCTGGACAGCGAGGAGCAGCACCTGAGAGCCCTGAACGGTGGGGTTTGGGGGGTTGTAGGAATAGGACTGCCTGGCCCCCGATGGAGTGGGGGATCTGTAAGATGATGGGAGACATTTCACCCACGCCGTTCACACAGCACTCCGGACGCCATGGGTCCCCGAGTGGAGAAGCACCATCTGTGTTCTTCTTTCTCTTACTTGCTAAAGACTCTGCACTGGCTTCCTAATCCAATCTTTGCCCTTGGCCATACAACCCAGGCCGGCCAGCACCCTCGGCTTGTGGGAGAGGGACTGGCCACCGGGAACGAGGAGGTGGGTGGAAGTGAATATTCCACCCAAAGGCTGCGAAGTCCAGGGCATCTGGAGGAGCTACTGATCTATTTTTAGCTCAAGTTTTAGGGCTTCACATTGGACCCTGCTGGCTATTTTTGTTCTCATGAAAAGTAGCAAAATTGAAAGAGGAAACTCTTTTCTAAGTAATGTCCGTGAAGAAGCAGATCCTTCAATCCAAGCCACGCTTCTGTATGATTCTGATCTTGACCAATCTTTGACCGGTAGATTAAAGTGAATAATGATGATTTTTTTTTTAGAAGGGTTATCTCAAATGTTCTTAAATAAACTCTTATTTTAACCGAGTCATGGTGATAGAGAAAAGCAATGCTTTCCTTAAATAAAACAAACCCCCAACAACCATCTCAGATAATCTTCCTCGTCAGGGCTGGGGTGGTGGAGACAAGAGAGCCTTCCCGTCTTGACTCACCACTTCCCATGATGCACAGCGGTCAGCCTTCCAGTTTGAAAGGCTCCAGAGCGAAAGAAACCTGGAAATGAAAACCCCCTCAGACCTCTCAGAATAAATGACGTGGATTTGTTAAGTACACAGACCGGCCCTCTTAAAAGAGAGACAACCACTTAACGGTCGCTTCAGAAGGAGAATCGATGAGGCCCATGGCAAGTCTGATTTCACATTAGCGATTTTACGCCGATAAAAATAACCACCTGGGGCCCTGCACAAGGTGTTGTTTTAAAACGAAAAGCAAGTGGAGCTGGGATCTGTTTACATTTCCCAGATAAAGCGGCAAAGTGGAGTGAAGAGCCTGCCGGGCTGGGGGTCCGCGACCGATTTCTCAGGACTCCCGGGTCAGAGCTGCAGACATTTCAACTTCAAAAGGCAGAGAAGAACTTCTGTCCTGTACTCTGCATGGTATTTGTTCCCCTTCTTGTTAGTTGTGGTGCCTTTGTGAGATACAAGTGAAGCAGAGGATATAAAATTCCCCTGGAGAATGATAAATGCTAGCAAAGAGTATCTGGCAAGGTGTAAGTCGGTTTGTTGACACTGTAAGAGTTATAGGACCATTGTAAGTCGGTTTGTTGAGACTGTAAGAGTTACAGGACCATGTTAACTCCCAATCACAGTCCATTTCCCTCTTTCTCCACCCAGCCTCAGCGTCTGGAGTAATAATGGAGTCAGTTTACCTTTCTGCCTGAGCAACTCTACATGTCCAAGGTGTGCAGCTACTTCAACGGAGGCTCGGGCTCCGGGGACCCGCAGGTGAGTTGGGTGTGAAAGGAAATGGTCACAGGTGGGTCATGTGTCCCGGAGCAGGGGTGGGGAACCTTCATGCACACGGTCACAAAATCATTCGGTCTGGCCCTGCCGAGGCATTAGGGGTGAGTTAGTTAGTTTGACTAAACGTAGCAGGCTATATTTAAGTTGATCATTTTGTATGGCCCGAGAATCCTATCTAATAAAAGAGCAATATGCAAATTGACCACACCTCTGCTATACCCTCAAGCCACGCCCTCCAGCCAATCAAGAGCGAGCATGCAAATTAACCCAACCAAGATGGCTGTAGCCACAGAAAGATCAGGAGGCTTGGGTTTCCTGGTAATGGAGGAAGCCAAACTTCCCTGCTGCCCTGGCCGGCCCAGGCCTCCACTCAAGGCTACAAAGTTTCAATTATAGAAGATAAATAAATCCCAACAAAAATGGTGGCAGCCACAGAGTGAGCAGGAGGCTTGGCCCCTCTCAAGGCTAAATAAGATAAATAAATCCCAGATACCAGGGCCTCCACTTGGGTCCCCAGGGTGTTGCAGGTCTACAAACCACCACAAGCCCCTCACCCAGGCCACCTCACACCCCAAAGGAACCCCCACCCTGATCCAAGGCACCCTTCAGGGCAAACCAGCTGGCCCCCATCCATGCACCAGGCCTCTATCCTATCTAATAAAAGAGTAATATGCAGATTGACAATCACTCCAACACACAAGATGACAGCCCCCATGTGGACACAAGATGGTCACCACAAGATGGCCAGCAGGGAAGGTCAGTTGGGAGGGGCCAGGCCTGCAAGGGAGGGCAGTTGGGGGTGATCAAGCCTACAGAGGAGGGCAGTTAGGGGTGACCAGGCTGGAAGAGGAGGAAAGTTGGGGGGGACTCAGGCCTGCAGGGGAGAGCAGTTGGAGGGGACCATGCCTGCAGGGCAGGGCAGTTAGGGTAGCCAGGCCTGCAGTAGAGAGCAGTTAGGGGCAATCAGGCTGGCAGGGGAGCAGTTAGGCATCAATCAGGCTGTCAGGGCAGTGGTTAGGGGTGATCAGGCTGGCAGGCAGAGGCAGTTAGGGACAATCAGGAAGGCGGGCAGGTGAGCAGTTGGGAGCCAGCAGTTCTGGATTGTGAAAGGGATCCCAGATTGGAGAGGGTGCAGGCTGGGCTTAGGATCACCCCCCTTCCCATGCACAAATTTTGTGCACCGGGTCTCTAGTGATGTTATAAATATCCAAGTGGCCCTGGGCAGGAAAAGCTTCCCCATCCCTGTCCTAGAGCATGGGGGTTAGGGGGTGGGAACGTTGCCTGGGAAGGCTTCCCAAGTGAAGGTTTTGAAGCATGGGTAGGAGTTCCTAACCCAGTGAAGCAACGAAGCCAGCTGGTTGATGAAACAAGAGGTTCTTTCTCAGAGGAGAGAGAGAGAGAGAGAGAGAGAGAGAGAGAGAGAGAGGAAGGTGAAGAGCCTCCAGAGGAAGCAATGCTCCCTCGTGCTCCGGGCAACTGGATGGACACGGACACGCCATATACATCTTGGCTGAACCATTTGCTAGGAAACTAAACGCTGCTTGCGTGCATGCGGCTGGAACAGAGAGGCCACTTCCTGCGTGTGGTCGGTGCCACAAACAGGAGGCTCGGCGCCTGGAATCGCATTCCTCGTCACACGGTCACCATGGGCCCGGCCAGGAGCCACCTGCAGAGTGGGGAGGCTTACCCCAGAGCCGGCCCTGGCGGGAAGGAGAGGCAGCCACAGGTGGGAAGCCAGGCCTGCCGCCCGAGTGTCCAGGCAGAAGGAGACGCTGCGTGCGCACCCAGGAGAGCTCGCCTTCTGAGAGAGAGAGAGAGAGAGAGAGAGAGAGAGAGAGAGAGAGAGAGAGGTCTGGTTTGGACCAGCCGCCCCAGCGGGAGGGTGTCTCCCTGTCCCGCCGGGAGCACGGGGCGGGGGGACGTCTCCTCTAATCTGTCCCGATGACAGGCTGGTGACCTCCGTGGCACCCCCTCTTTAGGGGAAGAAAAGGAGAAAGTGCAGGAGCCCCAACAGCCCAGTCCCCGGCTTAGCGGAGCATGTCCAGCCTTCGCCTTGAATCCCTCAGCGCGCTCACTTCCCCGTGAACGCCAGGAGGCGAGGCATTCAGGAGGTCGGCACGGGGACCCGGGACAGCGAGGGGTCTCCCCCGTCTGTGGCTTTCCTTCCCCGGCCCGTCCCTCAAAGGAAAGTGGGAAGGTGAGGGAGAGGTGGGGGAGATAAGAGATCCACCGAAGGACCTCTGTGCATGCATAGAAGCATCACCAATGGACGCAAGACACTGGGGGGTCAGGGTATACCTGGGAGTGTGTGTGGGGGGTGCATTGGGGAGATAGGTATACATGCAACACATTAATAAAAAAAAATTAAAAAAAAATTTTAAAAACCTCCCTCGCCGCTTTGTTTGCAGCAGAAGGGGCCAGAGGACATGGACCAGGGGCTTTCGGAGGGACGTGGGTGCCCGGCGAGGGGCACCTGTGCGCTCCTGCCCAGCCACCCGGCTCCCAGTGCCCTGGCCGGGCCCCTTCGGGGCGGAGGCGGCCTCATGAGACCTGACAAGCGTGCGCTGCCGAGGATGCGGAGGGGAAGCGCCGGGTTCATATGACTAATTAGGCGGGCCTCATGCTGGGTTGCTCTTTTTTGAAGCAGGTCCCGCTCCTAATTGCCCGCTCGCCCCTCGGCCCGGTGAGGCGCGGTTCCAGTGCCCCGTGCCCCGCGTTCCCCAGCCTGCCTGGCCTGACGCTGATGCGGCCCGACAGGGGGCAGACGGGGAGACCCCTCGGTGCCCTCAGCGCAAACCTCTGAGTGCCAGTTCCCCACCGAGGAGGACGGGGCCCCTCAGAGGAGCGGCTTCTTGGGGTGTTGAACGCGGCTCACGGCAGCGGGAGTCCTGCCCTGGAGATGGTGCCCCGCTCTGGGCTGGCAGCTAAGCAACCAGCGTAGAGGCCTGGACAGTTCTCCAACGGCCAGCGCAGCTGTGGGCACCGCATGGCCTGTGCTACCGCGGTTAACCCCGAAGATGGGGGGTGAGAGGCTGCTGGCCAGAATGGCTGCAGCCGAGGCCGGTGTGGCTCAGTGGATAGAGCGCCGGCCTGCAGACTGAAAGGTCCCAGATTCGATTCCGGTCAAGAGCATGTACCTTGGTTGCGGGCACATCCCCAGTAGGGGGCGTGCAGGAGGCAGCTGATCGGTGTTTCTCTCTCATCGATGTTGCTGACTCTCTGTCCCTCTCCAGTTCTCTCTGTGGAAAATCAATGGAATGTATTAAAAAAGGGAGAGAGAGAGAGAAAGAGAGAGAGAGAGAGCCCTAGCCGCCTTGGCTCAATGGAGCACCCGCCTGTGGACTGAAAGGTCCCAGGTTCGATTCCGGCCAGGGGCACATGCCTGGGTTGCAGGCTCGATCCCCAGGGGTGCGTGCAGCAGGCAGCCAATCAATGATCCTCTCTCATCATTGATGTTTCTATCTCTCCTTCCCCCTTCCTCTCTGAAATCAATAAAGAAATATATTTAAAAAATAATAATAATAAATAAATAAAAAGAATGATTGCCATTCTTCCCTCCTCCCTCCAGCCCGGCCCTTGGCAAGGCGCCTCCTGTCCAGAGGCGGGCTGTTTCCCCCCTGCACCTGGGCGCCTTTGCACCGGCGTTGACTAACCGAAGGCAGCGGCCGTCAGTGCCAAGCCAGACCTCGGAGGCCTGGGCACGGATGCTCCTGAGAGAGCGCCGTGTGCGCACGGGGAAGGAAGAGCCGTCCCAGGAGCCAGGGCGAGGGCCGCAGCGGAGACCATCCTGGCTCAGGCTGTGCCCGCTCACCTGCCACCGACAGGGAGGCATTCGCAGACCCAGCCGCATAGAGGTCAGCCTGGCCCCGTGGTCGGCACACCGCGGCTCGGCTCGAGAGCCACATGAGGCTCTTGGGCCTCTTGAGTGTGGCTCTTCCACAAAATACCACAGCCTGGGCGAGTCTATTTGGAAAAAGTGTTGTTAGAAGAAGTTTAAGTTTAAAAAATGTGGCTCTCCAAAGACATTTCACTCGTTGTCCTGTTGGTATTTGGCTCTGTGGACGAACGAGTTTGCCGACCACTGACCTAGACTGACTCTGGCCAGAAGTAGCGCTGAGTGGCCTCAGGATGGGGAAAAGGATCATTGTTTTTTTGTTGTTTTGTTTTGTTTTAAATATATTTTATTGATTTTTTTACAGAGAGGAAAGGAAATAGAGAATTAGAAACATCTATGAGAGAGAAACATCCATCAGCCGCCTCCTGCACACACCCTACTGGGGATGTGCCCGCAACCAAGATACATGCCCTTGCCGGGAATCAAACCTGGGACCTTTCAGTCTGCTGGCTGACGCTCTATCCACTGAGCCAAACCGGTTTCGGTAGGATCACTGTTTTAAGTACTTAAACTTTCAAGTCGCTTGAGAAGCAGATGCCAGCCGGAGTTGATGTCCAGGAGATTTCCTGGGTGCGACGCTATTGGAGAAAAAAAGAGGAGGAGCCAGAGAAGGTCGGGGCTGGGGAGTCTTCAGACTGACACTCCGTGGAAGAGAGGGGGAAGGAAGGACTGAACAGGTAGAGTCTGAGACTGCCGCACAGGCCTAAGGAAGTCCTGGACGGCCTGAAGGGGAGTCTTTGTGAAAGGAACCCCACATGTGACAGAAGGAGGCCTGCCTTAGTCTCCCCCCCTGTGGCCAGTCAGTGGGGGGTGGCCTCATTGGCTTGTGATGGACCCACAGGGCAGCAGCAGAGGCCATCAATCCAAACACTCCCCACAGTTGGAGATCTGAATGGCAGGGGCTGTTTTGTTACACAGCATTATCGGGGCAACAGCTAACTCGTACATAATGGGGCAACGAGATTTTGGTGCCTCCAGAGATTTTTGCTGTGTCCCGAGCTTTCCCTGTTTCCCCCCTAAACACGCCTCTTTGACTGAAACTAGAGTGGAATCATTTCCTTGAATAGCATGGATGTTTCGAAATGTCCTTTGCCAATGCCCTAGCATGTAGGCCTAGAACAGTGGTTCTCAACCTTTCTAATGCCTCGACCCTTTAACAATACAGCTCCTCATGTTGTGGTGACCCCCCAACCATACTTCATAACTGTAATTTTGCTATTGTTATGAAATATAATGTAAATACCTGTGTTTTCCGATGGTCTTAGGCTACCCCTGTGAGAGTGTCGTTTGACCCCCAAAGGGGTCTCGACCCACAGGTTGAGAACCACTGGCCTAGAATGTCCCGAGAAAAATGCGACAGACCCAGCCCCGTAGGGGGCATTACTTTGCCCAAGAAGTGTGTCGCATAGCCTCCTCCCCGCATGCCAGGAGGAGACAGAGTCCTTGGCTAAGAGGCTTTTAATTACCTAGATTCAAAATTGGCCTCGGCCTGCGAGATAAAATTTATGGACTATTGTTGTTGATGGCAAATCCTTTACATAATACATGGCCTGGGTTAGAGCATGCCTCATTATTATTGTTTCTATAAAGCAATCGAATTACCCAGCCTTTGTAATTACTGCTATTAATTAGTTTTTTATAGACATCTTGGAAGAAGATACAACCTCAGATTCAATTAACATTTATGGAGCTCCTTTATGTGCTAGGCACTTTGCCAGGGACAGAATTCATTGAATCTGCAACCAAAATCAGGGGAGATGCCCATTATCCCCATGTGTCTCAGCGCCCGACCGCACAGCTGGCAAATGAGACCGCAGGCTCCGAGTGGGGTCCTCTGACTTCATAATCCATGCACTCCACGTGGAGCTTCCACGGTATTCCAGAAGCTGTACTATTTGATCATCGCAAAACACGTGTCCTGTTCACAGATTGCCCACAAGTATCGCATCTGCATATACACAGTGGCAGGCACCCGGACCGAGAGGGGTACAGGGCACTTTAGATATGGGAATGGCACTTGTCATGGGCTGAATTGTGCCCTCCCAAGATTCATAGGTTCAAGTGCGAATGACCATCACTTCAGATGTGACTCTATTTAGATTAGGGCAGCGACCTGTGGGTCGTGACCCCTTTGGGGGGTCGAACAACACTTTCACAGGGGTCGCCTAAGACCATTGGAAAACACAGATACGATTCATAACAGTTGCAAAATCACAGTGATGAAGTAGCAACAAAAATAGTTTTATGGTTGGGGCTCACCACTACATGAGGAACTGTATTAAAGGGTCGGGGCATTAGAAAGGTTGAGAACCACTGAATTAGGGCCTTCAAAGGGGTAATCAAGGTAAAATAAGCTCATATGGTTGGGTCCCCATCCAACAAGATTTGTGTCTTTAGGAGGAGAGACTGGCTGCAGACATGCGCATGCTGAAGAAAGACCATGCGAGGCACGACGAGAAGGCGGCCGCCCGCAAGCCAAGGAGAGAGGCCTCAGAAGAAACCACCTCTGCTAGCACCTTGATCTCGGACTTCCGGCCTCCAGAATTATGAGAAAATAACCCTGTTGTTGAAGCCACCCTAGTCTGTAACCTTTTGTTAAGGAAGCCCTAGCAGACTAGTACAGCACCCATCCTACTGGGGTGGGGTGGAGGGAGGCTGTTACGGGAACGTGTGAAACAGAGAGGTTACAGGACACGGAAACGTGGAGAGTGTCTCGTCAAGGAAATCTTAGCTTATGTGCATCGGCTATAGGAACAAGGACTGTTACAAAACGAGTCGTTTTTTAAGGTCTCGTGATAAAATGAGGCGATATAAAAGGGGTTCCTAAGAGCTGTGTTAGCAATTACCTTTCCCAAAATACACCTCTATGAGCCACTTAAGAAAATACCGATATATCAGACTCCTTTTTCTGACACACATCTACAGTTCTAGCCACGAAAACCTGGCACCTGATCTCCAAGTAGCAAATGCATTTACCTGTTTCTTGTCACAAGATACCAGCTTAAAAAAAATGCGGCGTCTTATCTAAACTTTCCTTAGATTGACTTTCAGAATATGTTCACAATAGAGCCGGACTAATTATTATGGTAAAGTGAAGTGGGAAAAAAAAATCACGAGGGCTGAGACTCTGTATCTCTTATCTTGATGGAAAGCAAAGCCAACCAAGTAAGACACCCAGGGAAATGGTCTCGGGTTGATTTATACGATAGTTAACCCGTTTATTTCAAATTTATTACTGATTTAAATGCTCGTTCACATCTTGATAGGCGTGCTCAGATACACATCCATGATGGAGTCTTAATTTATGCTCATGTCAGCGATGTTTGCCAACCAGGCCTTGGAAATCTTCAGGAAAACACATGCATTACGTGCAGTAATATCATTAGCCTCTTCCTTTCTCTTACAGCTGCAGCAAGGACCATGTTGTTCAGCCAATGAGAACGCTGAAGCCATGGGCAACACCTGCCTCGTTTTCCCCATCCCAGGAATTCTGGGACAGCTCCTTTGCTAACTAAGGAGCGTGACTCAATGGATCCTGGAATTCTAGGGCTAGAGGGGACCCTGACGCACTGTTGATAGCTCAGGCAGTTTTATCATGTACGTCCCCTCACTTTTGGGAGGCATCATTGAGAGTGTTAAAGATAATACAATGCCATATCAAGAAGAAAAGTCTAGCCAAGCCTGTATGGTTCAGTGGTTGAGCGCCAACCAGTGCACCAAGAGGTCACTGGTTCAGTTCAATTCCTGGTCAGGTGTGTGCCCAGGTTGTGAGCTTGATCCCCAGTAGGGGGCATACTGAAGGCAGCTGATGTTGGCTGTTTCTCTCTCATTTATATTTCTATCTATTTGTCTCCCATCCTCTCTACAAAATCAATACAAACGTATTTTTAAAAGCCCAGTCCCATGCTCCAATGATGACCACCATGCTTCCCAGAAAAGAAAAAGAAGGAGGAGGAGGAGGAGGAGACTCAGTGGGTAGAGCATTGGCCTGCAGACTGAAGGGTCCCAGGTTCAATTCCAGTCAAGGTCATGTACCTTGGTTGCGGGCACATTCCCCAGTGGGGCATGCACGAGGCAGCTAATCAATGTTTCTCTCTCATCAATATTTCAAACTCTCTATCCCTCTACCTTCCTCTCTGTAAAAAATCAATAAAATATATATTTAAAAATATTTGTAATAAAATATATATTTAAAAATATTTGTAATATTCTGTCCTTTCTTTCAACTGTATATCATCCTTCCAGAAGAAATTATTTATTTTTACAGACACCCAAGGAATGTTTTCTTACTGACTACCTCCAGAAGGGAATTTAAATTTTCAAAGCTTACGTGACAGGCTATGGAATCTTAAGAGTTCTCAGTTTCTCTTTCTGTAGCGTGGATTTTCATTCCTCCAGCTACAGCGATGGGTAGTTGGGCAATTATCCAAGGTGGAAGAACTGTGCTTATTTGTTTGGTTGCTTAGAAGACCTGGAGGACCTCAGCAATGTTGAGGCACTCCTGGAATTAACCAGGAGTCCAGGAAAATGACTCATTCCGTTTGGAAAAGACAGTCTTATCTGCTTTTAGTGATGCCTTTTATTCTTATCATCAACTCAGAAAACGATTAAAAAGGCACTCGGGCCGAAATCGGTTTGACTCAGTGGATGGAGCGTCGGCCTGCAGACTGAAAGGTCCCAGATTTGATTCCGGTCAAGGGCATGTACCTTGGTTGCGGGTACATCTCCGGTGGGGGGCGTGCAGGAGGCAGCTGATCGATGTCTCTCTTTCATCGGTGTTTCTAACTCTCGTACCTCTCTTCCTCTCTGTAAAAAAATCAATAAAATATATATTTTTTAAAAAGGCACTTGGTGTTACTGTAGATTGAACACTCAATTCATATTAAACTGTGGGTCACTTGTCTCCGTAAATTCACAAATGAGCCCCAAATAATCTCATGTTCATGTTCACAGGTGGTAGGGAGAAGGCTTCCTTCTTCAAGTCAATGTAGGAGACTCGTTGATATACACGTTGTGCCCAAAGGGTCCATCCTGTTTCTTAGTTGGGAATTTGAGCTTTTTAGGATGTTTCCTGTGGGATTTTTTTTTGAGGGGTGTGTGTGGAGGGGTCTTGTTATTTTTTTCTGATTTATTTTTTTTTTCAGACTGGGGTGAAGGATAATTTACTTTTAGTCTTCTTATATCACTCATTTTACCCTACTCTCTTAGAATAATAGAGCTATTTTGGGAAAGAATAACATTCTTGATGAACACGTTTAACTTGAGTTGAACCAGCTGACCTGTTGCTCAGTTCCCAGGTAGACGAGTTGTAATTGGCTTTCTCCAGAAATCACAGCCTTCTTTTCGGGGGGCACTGGGGAGCAGTTTGGCCTAAGCCAACGTGAATTTTAAGGGAGAAAATAACATCAAAGTAAATTCAAATAAATAAGAGGAAAGAAAGAAATGTGAAAACAGGAAGTAATGAAATAGAAAACACAGATCCAATAGGGAGGATCAATAAAACCAAACGTTTACAACCTGCCTATCTTTGGGGGATTTTAATTGTAGCCATTTGCCTGCGTTTGACACAGTGTCACAGTGTAGTTTTCATACCTTTCTCTGGTCACAAATAATATTGAGCGTATTTTCATGTGCTTATTTGCCATTCATATATCTTCTTTGATGAGGTATCTATCTGTTCAGATCTTTTGCCCATCTTTTAAAACTTGGGTTGTCTATCTTTCCGTTATTGATTTGGGAGAATTCTCTATGTATCCTGGATATACATCTTTTGTCAGATCCATGAATTGTGAACATTTTTTCCTACCCTGTAAGTTGCCTATTTATTTTCTTAATGGTTTCTTCTAATGAACAGAAGATTTACATTTTATAAAGTCTGATTTATCTTTATTTTTTTCTTTTATACTACTAAGTATTGTTTTCCATGTCCCATCGAAGAAAATTTTGCTTAAACTCAGGGAGATATTCTTTTATGTGTTTGTTTTTTCTTTCTAAGCTCTAAAATTCTGGCTTTTCCATGAAGGTCTACAGTCCATCTTGAATTAAATTTTGGGTGTGGAATGAAGCAGTGACTGAGGTTCCTTTTATCCAACTTAGTTTATCAGTTATTCCAGAATCACTTGTTGAGAAGATTTTTCTTTCCCCATTGAAAATCCATGATGCCTTTGTTAAAAAAAAAATCAATGAAATGTATTTAAAAAAATAAAAATAAAAAATCAATCAAATGTATATGTAAAATAAGTTATTCATTTTATCCAGTAAGAGGTGTTATAATAGAGTAACGTGACTAAATTAAAAAAAAATTTTTTTTTAGACCTAATTGACTACCTTGGCTTTGGGGTTAGAGACAGTCAGGCTGGTCGGTAGTTAGTGGCTGGGGAAGTCCTTCCCTGCGTCTGCAGGTGGTACCTGGACCAGTCATAGGACAGACAGCGTCCTCTGAGGCATTGCGTTTTCTGTCTGAGGTCCGTGTTGTCTGAGGGAGCACCTGAAGCAGGAGGCAGGGGTGCCCAGCCCGCCCGCCCCGTCTCCTTCCAGGACAAATGGCAGGGCCGGGCTGCCCAGACACCCAGCATGCCCTGAGGGCTGTTCCGTTCCTCCATCCCAGTGACTGGGAGCAAGTGGCCATGTGCAGATTCTCAGCCCGCTGTGCAGGGATGGGGCAGGGATGCAGGATGCAGAGAGAGGTGTTTATCGAGGGAAAATTTCCTTCTAAAGGGTGACAACTTTGCCCCAGCCCAGAGGTCGGCAAACCCAACAGACCCAAATATCAACAGTACAAAGATTGAAATTTCTTTTGAGAGCCAAACTTTTTAAACTTAAACTTCTTCTAATGCTACTTCTTCAAAACAGACTCGCCCAGGCCGTGGCCTTTTGTGGAAGAGCCACACTCAAGGGGCCAAAGAGCCGCTTGTGGCTCGTGAGCCACAGTTTGCCAACCACTGCCCTCGTCACTTTGGCTCAATGGATAGAGCATCAGCCTGTGGACTGAAAGGTTCTGGGTTCAATTCCCAACAAGGGCACACGTGCCTGTGTTGTGGGCTCGATCCCCAGTAGGGGGCGTCAATGATTCTCTCTCATCATTGATGTTTCTCTCTCTCTCTCTCTCCCTCTCCCTTCCTTTCTGAAATTAATAAAAGTGCATATATTTTTTAAAAGTTAAAGAACAAAGAAAGAAAGCAGCCCAGCCAGGTGTGGCTCAGGGCTTGAGCATCGATCCAGGAGCCCAGGATGACAACATGTCCCCATCCCAGCGTGGAAGAGCTGATGGCCTGACTCCAGGGTTTCCCACTGTAGCTGATGCTTAGGGTAATAGAGCCCCCTGGGTCATCTCCACTGTACGCTGATGTCCTGCTGTACCTGTTGATGTGTCCGTCTCTGCACATGGGCCCTGAGCACCGGGAACAAGACTGCCTCTTGTTCATCTCGATGTCCCTTCTATCCTGGGAGAGAGGAAGGATTCTGTAAATGACGGGGATACTGGTCGATCTTCATAAATCCAGGATCCAGACTGGGGCTTTGCCACTCATACTGTGAGTCCCAGATAAGTCTCTTCCCTGAGATCTGAACAATTAAAAGGATTGGCACTGATAAAAGATCTCTTTCAGCTCCCACATTCACTAAATCTTTAATTTCTATATAAGAGAAATATAAATGGCTCTCCTAGACTCTAAAAAAGAGAGTGCCGAAACTGGTTTGGCTCAGTGGATAGAGCATCAGCCTGCGGACTGAAGGGTCCCAAGTTTGATTCCGGTCAAGGGCATGTATCTTGGTTGTGGGCTCATCCCCAGTAGGGGGTGTGCAGGAGGCAGCTGATCAATGTCTCTCTCTCATCGATGTTTCCAACTCTCTCCCTCTCTTTTCCTCACTGTAAAAAAATTAATAAAATATATTTTTTAAAAAGAGAGTAAATTTACCCCCAAAACCACAGCAAAAAGCTTAAGTCTCTGATTTTCCCCAAAGAAAATAAACGGAGTTGGTGCATTGCAGGTCCTTCAGGTTCCCCAGAATTGGTGTGGATCTTTTTCCTTCATACTTTTTTCCCCAGAAAAAGATGGCTTATTCTTACTTCTATTGTGTGGGAATGACCATGAGGTAAAATAAAAAGGATTAAAATTTAAAAAAATGATTTTAAGTGAGTTTGCTGAGAAAGAATTTCCGATGTCATTGCCTGCCTCCTGTCTATTTCATTTTGAACCCCCCCTCCCCTCCTACACCTCCGCTCTCCCTGCAGGAGCCAGGCTTTTATCGCTGGGATCATTTGATAAAAGTCCTCCTTCGCCGTGTGACATTGCAAAAAGGATCTGGGTGCCCAGGAACATTCTCACCATTTCCGACGTATCCAATTTTGGTCTCACTTGCTCTGCGGAGATGTTTCCCCTCGGGGTGTGCTTCCTCGCTCGAGCGCTTTAAGGCTACATTAATACACTTATTCCAACCAGACCTTTAATCAATCTTTCATGGGATGTACCGAGGAGACCCACTTAATCGCTTTAAGTCCCTGCAGGTGTAGGAGCGAGAGAAAGCGCCGGCCCCCGGAGGACGGTTGTCATTTACACACAAATGAAGATGTTCCTATCGATCAGGAGCTTGTTGGGGTGATCATACTTGTGATAAATCAGGAGCAGGAAGGGGACAAGGCATTGGACACTTTTCAGACTGGGACAGGGGGGTCCTTCAGTGTCCCATTACTAAAGGAGTCAAGGTTAACCATGGGTTGACCTCCTCATAAGAAAAATATATATAAATACAGTAGTACCTCGAGGTACGAGTGCCCTAACATACGAGATTTTTGAGATACGAGCTGTCGAGCGAGCGATTTTTGCTTTGAAATACGAGCAACATTTGAGATACGAGTCATGGCGCGGATCGGCCAGCTGCACATGACCCACCAGTTTACCGCGACTCGAGCGTCTCATAGTTTCCCACGCCTCAAGGTTACGGAACGAATCAAACTTGTATCTTGAGTTAACGCTGTACAATTAAAATGACTCGAGTAGCCAAACCAGCGGAAGCACAATGGAGTATATTATTTGTAAATTTAGATATTCTAAAAGGTACCTCAGAGCTTTGTCACCCATAGCAACTTGCTCTTTGTTTCATGAATGAAAATATCCTCTCGGGAGGACGCTAATTAAAATTTTAAAATTTCTTCTCCATCTTTCATATTTTTGTTCTCTTTAACATTGATCCAGCTGTCTGTTTACATTGGCTCTTTCATGGTTCCTTTGGGTTTTTCTCAAATGTCTGAATGTCTTTAATTGCTCTTTGGCACCTATAAATAAAGAGCAGGATGGGCCGAGACCGGCGTGGCTCAGTGGATAGAGCGTCGGCTTGTAGACTGAAAGGTCCCAGGTTCGATTCCGGTCTGGGGCATGTGCCTTGCTTGTGGGCACATCTCCACTGTGGGGTGTGCAGAAGGCGGCTGATTGATGTCTCTCTCTCATTGATGTTTCTGACTTTCTATCTCTCTCCCTTCGTCTCTGTAAAAAATCAATAAAATATATTTAAAAAAATAAGAGCAGGATGGTGTGTGGTCAAGTTGGTGTGGATTTTCCCTTTTTGCACACAGCTGTTTCCATAACAGGTTTCTCCCTTGAGTGGAAGAAATGACTGTCGCTTGCAGATGGGGACATTTCTCTTTAGAGCAGAGAAGGAAGAAAAGTTGGGGTCCCCTAGCTTGTCAAAAGAAGGAAGACTTTACCCGCTACTCAACAGAGAACTTCAGTGTTTTCATTCCCGGAAGAGTCTCCATTTCCATACCCATGTTACCTGCATGACTATTATGTAGGACTAGAATTTTCTGGAGCTCTGTTCTACTTTTCTCTCCTAACTGAAAAAAAAAAAAATTATCAGTATACCCTCTCCCCAGAGTTCCAAAGGGGGACTCATCACCCATGGAAAGTGTTCTCAAGGCGTGGTCCTGGGGGCAGACACCATGGCGGCCTGTCCCCATGCAGGGTGGAGGGGACAACAGACTGAGCGGCTCAGCAGGCAGCTCCTGGTTTCATTGTCCTGAGGATGTCCCACGGCCAGGCCTTCCTCCTGTTCTGTGTTTGTATTCTCTCAGTTGGAAGATTCTAGATGCTTGGGAAACACAGCTCTCTTTTCTGAAATAGCCTTTTTCCACTTCTGTTTTGTGTCGTAGCTTTTTCTGCTCTGGTTTCTTAAAGAATCTGTCCTTATTCATTTAACTTCTAGAAATCCCCCCAAATATTTATGCTCTACTAATCATATCCTGTTTCTCAGATTGTTATGAATTTATTTTTTTTAATTACCATATTTTCCGGCGTATAAGACGACCCCCAACTTTTCCAGTTAAAAATAGAGAGTTTGGGATAGACTCGCCCTATAAGACGACACCCGGCATATAAGATGACCCCTGACTTTTGAGAAGATTTTCCTGGGTTGAAAAGTCGTCTTATACGCCGGAAAACACGGTATATACTTTGGGTGATTTCAAGTAGATTTTGATGGAGAGGAAGTCAATGTGTGTGCTTAGCCTGCCATGTTGAAAAGAAAGTCTTCACCTATATTTTTTAAAAAAATATATTGTTATTGATTTTTTACAGAGGAAGGGAGAGAGATAGAAAGTCAGAAACATTGATGAGTGAGAGACATCGATCAGCTGCCTCCTGCACGCCCCACAGTGGAGATGTGCCCGCAACCAGGATACATGCCCTTGACCGGAATTGAACCTGGGACCTTTCAGTCCGCAGGCCGACGCTCTATCAGCTGAGCCAAACTGGTCTTGGCTTCACCTATTTTTGATCCACAGTTCAAGTTCTCCAGGCTATTCGGTAGCCCCGGGAGCTCATCTGACCGTGTATAACAAATGCGGCCCCGGAGGGGATTAAACTGTGACCTCACGTGGGAGAACCTTCCATGTGCCGTCTGTCGTGAGCCCAGTCCACCTGCAGGACCCTCCCCGGCAGTCTGCCCTGTCTCTGGCTTGAAGGAGCGTCTCAGGCACCACGGCTGGGTTCCCTGCACACAGCCTTCGCCAGGGCAGGCTGTGCCTGTGGGAGCAGATAAGAGAGTGAGCTTAGAGGGGCCCTTTATCAGCTGCTGTTTTCCCAGAGACCAGATGATCTTCCAGGAGCCGCTTAGAGATGTAAAGCACTGATGTGACAAGGATGCTTTGATTCCCGTGTTCCAGCCGTCTCCGCTCAGCCGGTGTTTATGTAAACTCGAAAAACCCTGCCACTGCTGTGCATCGCCCTCATTTTTCAGCCTTAATGCTAATTACATTCCAAGGACCAGGGGAAATTTCGCGGCCTTCCAGTCTGGGGGGGCGGAGATTCTCCCTTAGACATGGCGTTGGAGTGTTGCAGGGACGGAGACTCACTGACGATGGTTGCCTATGCCAAGTTCTGTCGTAAAAGACCGAAAGTCTCTCTTCACTTGACTGTTATGACTCAAAACTCCAGAGATAGAAGCTGCGGCTTTCTGGCTGTGCTCTGCGAAGACTGGAATCTCTTTCCAAGCCCTCAGCCTCCTCTTCTTCCCCTCCCTACGCTTCCCCCTCCACCTCAGATCCCGTCTTCTTTCTTTTATGGTCTTTTCCCCCAGCATCAAAGATGGGACTCAGTGAAGGAGCAAGACCAGTCCCAATGGTTCAGGATTCTCAATCTAAACAACAGGAGGGAACAGGGAGAAATGACACATGGACGTATGTTTGTTTGCCCTTTGACCTCTCTCCAGCCTTGCACTTCTACGGAGCCTCCCTTTCCCTTCTGCATTCTGTCATCATCCCCAGACCCACTTTCTTACAACAACAAAGGGAAAACCAAGGACTTTGGATGGGGGACAGGGTTGTTGGTGAGAATGTAATATTTTCATCTCTTCACTCCCTTCCCATAACCGAGGCCTAAAGGATGGAGTTGGTAGGTGCCAGTTGGGCCTTGAGCATTCTAGACACCTTAGGGCAGTTCTCTGATGTCACTTCGGCCTCTGGGTGCCCCTGGAACCTGGCCCTGCCATGGTGCCTCTGCGAGCCCTGCCTTCCGGCGACCGTAGGAGCGGTGTCACAGGCGGTGAGCACAGCCTCCCCGATGAAAGGAACTTGGATCCTGCTCTTGGAATCCGGAGCGAGGATCCTTGAGGGAGCCGCTCCCTTCCTCTTCGAGGTCCACCTCTGGCAGACTCTTCCCTCTGTCCAGGAAAGCCAGCTTTCAACAGAGAGAGCTCTAAGAGCTCTTATCCTGCTCTTGCACCCAAGGGCTAGTCCACAGCAAAGCTCTTGACTTTTCTCACAACCTTGGCTGGGCTGGGAAGACGAACCAAACAGAGTTTCGTTTCTGGATCCTGGCGTTTTCCAACTCAGCTGTCTTAAGCAGGAATTCAGGAGCAGATGCAGGATTTGGGAGGCTTGAAAATGTGTACAATGTGTAGGGGCTGTCTTTTAGAAAAACCATGTGCCATTAGACACACAAAATTACTCAACTCCCTCTTAGGCATGCTCCCCAAATGCCCAGGACACTTCTTTCTTATTTTTTATAACTCACCTAAGGAGTAAGGATATATTTTCCCATTGATTTTAGAGAGTGGAGGGAGGAAGAAGGGAGGAGAGAGAGAGAGAGCACACACAGAGAAAGAACATTGATGTGACAGAAACACATCGATTGGTTGCTTCTCACATGCAACCCAATTGGGGCTCATTTATGTATGTGCCCTTGACTGAGCCACAGGCTGATGCTCTAACCACTTAACAATGCCAGCCAGGGCGAACCCATGACATTTCCAAACTAACACCCTGATGAGAGTGATGAAGTAGAAGACGGAATGGAAGAGCTTGAGGCACAAAGATGTCTATTGAAGTGTTATGTATAATAACAACAATCTGGATTCACTGACTAACAACATGAGGATGACAAGTAAAATATGATGTATTCATCTGGTGCAGTGTTATACCATCAGTGCCACCACCACCCCCACTACCCCCAAAAAATGCTTATAAAATCTCTGGAAATGCTAATAGTAATGTTAGAAAATAATAGCACACAAATGTTATATAATAGTACATATAAACAGCTAAGTGATAACATTGTCTTTGAGTGCCCTGCCCTTTGGACATGCTCTTGAATAACACATAGCTTCTCAGGTGAGCAAAAGAAAGTTCTGGATACTTGGCATTTCCAAAGTTGAGAAGACCAACAATGACCACACTAGAGGAGAGTCTTTTTTTAAAGTATCCTCCGATTTTATATGATTTTAAAAATGTAATTCTCGACCTTCATGGCAATGTGCTGAAATCAGCATGTTTATTTCTTGCTGATAGAATATTAAACAGATCAAACTTTTGGCAATACTAATTGAAAGCCTCCTAGGCATTAATTTCCTTTGCCACAGTAATCCCGATCCCCAGCATTCCACTCCCTGGAAATACCAGAAATATAAAGATATGATGTACAAAGATGCCATCTGTAGTGAAATATGCAATAGGAAAGTGTTACTAATAACCTAAAGACTCAGCAAGAAAAGTTTTTAAAAAACATAGCTATGTATGTGCCATGGCATATTAACCTTTGGCATGGTGAAGTCAGATGACAAAGAAGAAGGATAAAACAAAGGTAAGAACATACGAGGACCTATGAGCGAGGTTAACACAAAAAATGGAGATCGGAGAATTTATTTTGTTAAACTCTAACGTGTACCAGCCCCTGTTCTAAGCTCTTTACGAAGGCTGAGCCATCTTATCTGGTACGTGGTGAGGCCTGGTTCTCTGGAGCTAGACGTCCTGCTTTTATCCTGAACGCTGTGCTACCCCAGATTTAGCCCTAAGCTTCCTAGTAACCAGCATGCCCATGGAAACAAGGTCAGTTACTCAGTTCAAAGTCAGTAAGAGGAGAATGAAACAATTCGATAGAAGCTACTCCTGATACTCAAACCAGAACAACATTTCTCCTGGACACCAAAGAAGCAAAACGGGGTGTTACTTTAGGAACATCAGAGTGGAAATAAGAAGCAGGGCTGGAGACCGGGGAATGAATGAAGGGCCTATAAACAAAATAGGAAATACCTCCATCCTTGCTCAACACTCAGACCAGCCGGCGTTATTCCCCAGCCAAAGGACAAAGGCATTTTTCTGAAAATGAAAGGAGAAGTGACGATCTGTTAGAAGTAAATGAAAGCAGCCACTGTCGGGATTACAGTAGCAGTCTTTTTCCTCCTGGCCTGGGGAAGGCCTTCAGCATGATAGCTCCTCACCGTTGCACCTCGAAGAGACACCTGCCCATAGCAGGCCCACGCGGTGCAAGGAGAATTCTGATTCTATAATTGAAACTTCATAGCCTTGAGTGGAGGCCTGAGCCTGCCAGAGCCTGCCAGAGTGGCTTCCTCTATCACCAGGGAAACCCAAGCCTCCCTCCTGCTTGCTCCATGGCTGCAGTCATCTTGGTTGGGGTTAATTTGCATACTTGTTCCTTATTGGCTGGTGGGCGTGGCTGTTGGGTGTAGCAGAGTCATGATTAATTTGCATATCACTCTTTAATTAGATAATTTGCACATTACTCTTCTATTAAACATATTCCATGGCATTTAATCCCTTAAATGCCATGGAATATGTTTAAGCCCAGTTTTGAAAAATAAGTAGAATTTGTACATAAACAGAGGTTTGTAGAAGACAGAGCTGAGGACACATTGGAGCAGTCATGTAACAATGAGGAGGAATAAGACTGTATTAGGTTTGAAGAATAATGAGCATGTTGGCCAAGCAGAATTCCAAAGTTCTAGCGGGGAGTAACAGAAAATAAAACATAAAAAGTAATCTGGATCCAGAGCTTTTAGTTCTGGATGGAAAAAAAAAAATTGGCTGTACTGAGAAGAATAGAAAAGCAATTAAATCAATATTTTAGAAATATTCATTTGGCAGGACCTGAGATATGCTTTGGAGGGAGATAGGCCAGAGGCAGAGGGCCAGGTGGGAAACAGCAGTCACCCTCCATTTGTGAAATGAGGGATGATGGCAGAAGAAATGGGGAAGGAGGAAGAGGTAGGGGCCCATGAGAAATAAGCATCGGTAGTACCTGGTGGCTGCCTGGGCAGGGGCGACAAGATGCCTGTAGGTTTTCAGAGGTTGATGACAATGGAGACTTATGGGTACAGGTGGAGTGGGAAAAATCATAGCCACCTCTCCTCTTTCAACCTTCTTTCTACTAAGAGTAGGCTGTCTACAGTACAATTCTGATTGCCCAGTCTAGGTTTTTACAGGTAGGGGTAATGGTGGTGGTGATGGTGGTAATGATGATGGTGGTAGTGGTGATGGTGGTAGTGGTGATGAAAGGAAATGACAGCTGTAATGTTGAAGGTGAAAGTAATGGTGTTAGAGGTGCTGACTGTGATGGGGGTGGGACAAGGCAGTGGAGGGTGGTTGTGCTGATGGTGATGTTGACAGGCATAGCGATCGTAGTGATGGAGGTGGTGTCAGCAGCCGTGATGGTGGTGCTAGAAATGGTGATGATGGTAGCAGTGGTTGCGTGATGATGATGGTGAAGGTGGAGATGGTTTTAATGATGGAGGAAGTGGTGGTCACGGTGGTGATAGTGGCAAATGATGGTGCTGGAGATGTTGGTGTGGGTGATGAGTGGTGATGAGGATGGAGCTGGTGGTGGTGGTGGCTGTGGTTATAGGGGTGATCATGGTGTGGGTGGTTGTAGTGATAGTGGGAATGGTCGTGGTAGGAGTAACAGTCTTGGTGATTCGGGGAGCTATCCAGCTATGAGTCTTGAGCTTACTCTTGTTTCTACTGTCATAAACTTAGGAGAATAGAAGGTTCAGTTACCCCCAAAGCTCTGTGACCCTGCTCTACCTGCAATCACAGCATTAGACCGCTAGTAGACAGGAAAACAATCCTTAGGCTGGGATTGTGCTGAGAAGATTTTCAACCAATAGAATTTAACTAAGAGATTTGGACATCACTGCTGTAATATATGCACAGCTGAACTGAAAAGACTTGTGGAGTCAGAGTGTGAGTCATCACCATGCCATTGATACGCTGCATCGAGTGAAGGTTCAGAACAAGCGCATGAGCTCGGAGGAAGAAGAAAAAGCTGTGTGGAGGGGGAGGCAGGAAATGAAGCAGAAACGTGAGACGAGGCAGCAGCCCCCTTCCTAGCTGACAAGGTCCAGACCTCGTGGATTCCCAGAGAGACCGTCCGAGTCCCCCCTGATCGTATATGGCCATAAAATCGCAGCTGCATGCTTCCCATAACTCCCCTTTCGTTTGGATTACTGTGTGTGGGATGCTTTCCTTGCCACCAAATACCAGAGATGAATATGTTCACCAAGGAAATTGCTTATTGTCCGTGCTGTTGGCAGACTTCTTCAGCCTCACCAGGTCCTCGGTACCACGGTTCGAGGCTTTTATGTTCGGGCCACTCAGCTATCTCCTAGGCCTTCACCTACAAATTATGTTCAACAGCAGCTGCATTTCATATGAGCGAGGTCCAGGCTTTTAAAATAGAATCGCTTGCTTACTAGTGTCCCTTCGTATTTCAAAATTAGACTTTCTTCATCCTGTGGGCATCACTTCCTGTTTTGTTGTGGCAGGCACACCCCTAATTTTTGTCTCCCATGCTCCCCTCACTATATTCTTATCTTGTTTTTCTGGTTTGTGTTTTCTCTCTCTCTCTCTCTTTCTCTTAAATATACTTTATTGATTTTAGAGAGGAAGGGAGACGCAGAGAGAGATAGAAACATCAACGATGAGAGAGAATCATTGATGGGCTGCCTCCTGCATGCTCCCTACTGGGGATCGAACCCACAAGACAGGCCTGCGCCCTTAGCCGGAATGGAACCTGGGACCCTTTATCCTGCAGGCTGATGCTCTATCCACTGAGCCACACCAGCCAGGGCTGGTTTGTGTTTTCTTGACTTACACCTTGACCTTCCTTCTCTGCCTTTCTCCTTTCAGATGCTGAACCTGGACTCTCTGCCTGACTGGTTTTGGCCCATTCAAACCATCCTGACTCTGTGCCTCCTCCCCCGGGGACCGGAGAGGGCAGCTGACAGGCCGGGTTCAGGTCCGAGGCTCTGCGTGTCTGTCTGGAGGTGTGCGAGGGAGGCATAGAGGACGCAGAGCGACCTCCATGTAGCGGTTCTCAACCTGTGGGTCGCGACCCCTTTGGGGGTCAAACAACACTTTCACAGCGGTCGCCTAAGACCATTGGAAAACACAGATATGATTCATAACAGTAGCACAGTGACAGTTATGAAGCAGCAACAAAAATAATGTTATGGTTGGGGGTCACCACAACATGAGGAGCTGTCTTAAAGGGTCGAGGCCTTAGGAAGGTTGAGAACCACTGCCTCCATGCAACAGGCATTGGAGCACTGGGAGGGCATTACTGCCTTCATTTTATAATGAACCCCAAGCTCACAGCATTGCAAGTGAAGCGCCCACATTTACACAGCGAGTGAGTGGCAGATATGCGGTGGGAACCCAAGTGTGTTTGACTTCAGAGCTCGCTGTTTCTCCTTTTAAACCGAGCGGACTCCTCACAGTTGGGATAAGACCAACATTAGATGAGCCCTACGGCAGTGACCTTTGGTGAGGGCTCAGAGTCCACTCTATCAAGTTCACGGCGGGGCACGCAAATAAGGGACAATTTTTATTGAATGGCTGATGGCTGAGCGCATAAAAGTAGGCAATCGAGTTGAATGGGACTTTTTAGGGGACTTCAGGGGCTAAGGTCACGTAAGGAGGCTTTTCTCCTCCCGTGTCCCCTACGCCACCAGGAAGCATGTGACACACGTCACTGGGGCTGGTGGAGACAGAAACCCATGAGCTCTCCTGTCTCCGTAGAGACCTCTCCATTCACTCTTTCCTCTCTTTCCATGCCCCCCCACCCCGATTTCCAATTCAAAGGGTGGTTTTGCTGGGGAATGTGGCCCAGAGGACGGCCCCCTGAATCTGATTCTGGCTTCCATCCTGTGCGGAAATCCAATCAGCCCTGACACAGCCTCCCTTTCCGAGATTTTGAAAACTTTTTAAATCATTCGAAACCAGATTGTGATTGACAAACCCACTGGAACATTAGCGAACAGTTAAATACTAATTAGCCCCGTCCCCGCTAATCTCCCAGCTGTCAGAGGCAGAGATAGAGACAAAAGCTTCCATTAAACCTGAGTTGGTCCCCGAGGACGGAGAGGTCAGAGGGGAGTGTTCAGTCAACTGCGAGATGATGGGACGGAAGTCCTAAGTAATAATCATAAAAACACATGCAAACGTCCCTTCACTCAGTTAAAAAGACATTGCATCGATGCAGAAACTCTCTTGTTGTCATTCTGCTTCCCCCAAGCTCCCCAGTATTTAAGGGGTCTACGTTAGTTTTAGAATAAAGTTCAAAACCTTTTCCCTGACGTTCTGTCCCCAAACTCGTAAGATTTCCAGTTGTATTTGCCACTTCTTCCTCCTCCTCCTCGACCTTCTGCTCACAGGCTGACCATGCCCTCAGGTACATAAAGAGGAAGTTAATGGTAAGACACCAGGTGGACAGAGACGCTGTGGTTGTGGACGGTGGTGGTGGTGGTGGTGGTGGTGGTGAGTTGGCAGATGGGCGAGTGATCACGAGATGTGTTGAGGTGAGAAGGTACAGAAAGCTGCCTCCTGAAGATCCAAATTGGTCTGCACCAAAAGACCAGCTCTGCTGTGGGCCAGTTCTCTATGCTGACTCTTCTCTGCCTTTCAAAATTCCCCTATCTCTCTCCTTTATAGATAGGTGAAGAGGGAGGTGGAGTGTCCATAACTTTTATATAATTCTCACAGTATTTTAAGCCCCCAAAAGGCGGAGGGACATTAAATTAGAAGAGATTAATAGGAAGGTTTAAAACAAATATGTTGACCATTTATATTGGGATCAACTAGAGGGCTTGTTTTTAACATCGATCCATTGGACCTCAACCCAGAACTCTTGAATTAGAAAATCTGGGGTGGGAGCCCCAAATCTGCATTAAAAAAGCCCCCCAGAAGATGTACTTTAAAATTTAGGGTCCACTGGCTTCAAATGGATCTATGTCATGTATAGTGGTATTTTATAATTTGTGGGTGCTTTATAATTACCCATATTTCTGAACTCTAAAATGTAAATAGTTAGCTCCTTGGATTTTTCCCTGAAACACAATCACATTATCAGAAATAATTATAGTGTTTCCTCCTCCTTTCAACATTTGTGACTATTATTTCTTTTTCTTCTCTTATTTCTATGTCATAGAAGGGGGATCAGCAAACTATGACCCATAGTCTTCATTCAGCTACCAGCCATTTTTGTATGACCCATGAGCCAAGATTGGTTTGTAAGTTTCCAAAATGGTTGTTCTATAAGTGCCTACAAAATGTCCTCTAGGTTATCTCTTAGCAGACAAAACCTAAAATACTTACTACCTGGCTCTTTCCTGAAAAAAGTTTGATGCTGCTGTGGACGTGGAAAGGCGCCATCCAGAGGCGTGGTGGGGAAGGACAAGCTGCCGAGCGCAGAGAGTGTGACCCCTGAAAGACTCTCCTGAACATGCCAGTTCGTTTTCTAAAACTTTGTTTTGACGTTTACAGCAGATATTTCCTAGGTGTATGCTTTTCTTCTGAGTCATGATTGCATCGTTTTCTTTCCTTTGTTTCACAGTGCTTTATAGAAATAAACTTACAGTGGTACCTCGAGATACGAGTCTAATTCGTTCCATAACCTTGAGGCGTGGGAAACTATGAGACGCTCGAGTCTTGGTAAACTGGTGGGTCGTGTGCAGCCAGCCGATCCGTGCGATGACTCCTATCTCAACTGTTGCTCGTATTTCAAAGCAAAAATCGCTCGCTCGACGGCTCATATCTCAAAAATCTCGTATGTTAGGGTACTCGTATCTTGAGGTACCACTGTATATTGATTTTCTTCTCTTCACTCAGGCCCTGCCTAGGACAGGGCCTGGCATACCATAGGGACTTAATGGACATTTGTTAAATGAATGAATTGTGGAGAAGATGACCTCTTTCTAGATACTGGGCGTGGGAATAGCCCTGGGCCCCGCCTTTTCCCTGCCCATGTGATCACCTCATTCCCTTTTCAGTCTACAGTAACTGACGTGCACAGTTTCCAATCTAATCCCTAGGCCTTCAGTCAGGGTGTCTCTTTGCTGCGTCGCTCCCTCTGTCTGATGTCCCCCTGCCTGGTCCCCTGAACTTATGAGATGCATGAAGCATCATTCCCATGCTCGCAACCTTTTCCCTAAGTATGTGCATTTTGACACTGGTCTCTCAGGTGGTGACCCTATCTGATGACTGATGCCCCGTTGAAAGTTTGCTGCCTGCGCTTTCCACCCCGTGCTCTTTGGCTGTAGGAAGGGGTCAGACAGAGAGCGGGGGCTGCAGGCAGATGGGAAGAGGGGTCCGGCTGTGTGCAGTAGCTGAGGGAAAGTGTCTGGCACATATTGGAGTCTCTGAGTCTGGCGTGGTATCAAGTGCAGTATTGTTTCACTATTCTTATCAGTATCATTTCTTCATTTTTCTGATATTCCTATTCAATTTATGGGGAAGTTAGGAGATATTAAACACAGTTATCAGCCAACACTATGTTGAGCTAGAATTCCATTTCTAGTGTATTTAGAATTATTTTAAAATCCAGCTAGAATTTTACAGTGGTACCTCGAGGTACGAGTTTAATTCGTTCCGTAACCTTGAGGCGTGGGAAACTATGAGACGCTCGAGTCGCGGTAAACTGGTGGGTCGTGCGCAGCCGGCCGATCCGCGAGATGACTCCTATCTCAAATGTTGCTCATATTTCAAAGCAAAAATCACTCGCTCCATGGCTCGTATCTCAAAAATCTTGTATGTTAGGGCACTCGTATCTCGAGGTACCATTGTATTTTGAATGAAAAGAGATTGCTGGTTGGTTGTGGGGTTTTTTGTGTTTTTTTTTTTTTTCATCATTTACACCTCCTCCTCCACACTCTTATACACAAATAAGCCCAAACTAAATACCTCGTGCACTCGCTACCCATAGCTGATAAGAGTTTTTGAAACAATTTGTATTTACTTAATAATAAAAAAAAAATAGCAGCTGTAGCCGAAAACTAGCACCGCATGTAAACACATGCATAACTGAGGATCTCCCAAACCATGACATGCTGACTCATGGTTTCATTTCCTCCTGATGTGAACATGTTTTTCTCTCCTTCAGGAATTCCCAGTCCAATTAGCGAGCCCTTCTGCCTTCCATTACCCTGTCTGTCAGAAGGCTCACTGCGCGCCAAGCCCAGCACAAGCTATTTCTAGCCTGTGCTTCCTCCTCCCCCTGGAATTTTTTTTTGCAATTCTCCAATATCAAAGAATTTATTTTTAAAATAAAAACGGATAAACAAGTGGTAGGAAAATGTGTATTTTCCTCCCGGGAAAGACGACTGCACAATGTCAGAAAAACTCAGAGACTTCTGACGTGCCATCTCCTCTGACCCCGGCTTACACAGCGGCCTCAACCATCCACAGAGTTTCCCTTCAGAACTGAGAAGGCAGAGCGGACGACACTCCAGGGACCATAGGACCAAAGGCAGAGAAACGCTCGCTTAGAAAAAAAATCAGACGCCACAGCTGGGTATATTGAGACATGTCTCATGCATAATATTTAGCTGGTCTCTCACTGGTCAATTCTCTTCACCCTCTTTTTCCTCTTTTTTAAAAAAATATTTTGTTGATTTTATAGAGAGAGGCAAGGAGAGGAATAGAGAGATAGAAACATCCATCGGCTGCCTCCTGCATGCCCCTGACTGGGGATGGAGCCCTCAGCCCAGGCAGGTGCCCTGACTGGGAATCAAACCGGTGATCTCATAGTTTCTGTGCTGGCACTCAACCACTGGCTGGACTCATTTTACATTATTACCGTATTTTCTGGCGTATAAGACAACTGGGCGTATAAGACGACCCCCAACTTTTCCAGTTAAAATATAGAGTTTGGGATATACCCACCCTATAAGATGACACCCGGCGTATAAGACGACCCCCGGCTTTTGGGAAGATTTCTCTGGGTTAACAAGTCGTCTTATACGTGGGAAAATACGGGTAAACGCAGCTAGCACGGCCTACCCCAGTGCACTGACCGTGCTCAAACGCAGTGTTTTTCTTTGTTGAACAATGGCTGTAATCGTGTTTTCTCAGGTCTCGGCGTCACACTAATAAGAAGGAGCAGACAGCCCCCTCGCGTGCATGCTCAGAGCAGATCTCTCAGGGGCAGGGCCCAGAGGAAAGAATATCGCTTCACCCCACTGAGGCCTGTGTCTGAGCCTGTGAGGTGATGTCTGCGCAGCGGCTGGAGCCCCGGCCAGCTTTCCTGTGGAGGCCGGGGCGGTCTGGCCACGGCATGAAGGGGCGCTGATAGGGAATGTTCTCTTTTTCTTAGGAGACGGGACTCGTTAGACAAACAAGACCAAGCAAAGCATCCAATCCGCTACTCCCAGGGTTCCCCAAGGCAAACCGCCTTGTCTAAATCACCCCCCTGCCTCCTTTAAAATCAGGTGTTGCTCTGACTGGTGTGGCTCAGTGGATAGCGCGTCGGCCTGTGGACTGAAGGGTCCCAGGTTCAATTCGGGTCAAGCATGTGTCCTGGTTTCTGGCACATCCCCAGTAGGGGTTGTGCAGGAGGCGGCTGATCAATGTCTCTCTCTCTCATTGATGTGTCTAACTCTCTATCCCTCTCCCTTCCTCTCTGTAAGAAATCAATAAAATATATTTTAAAAAAATACAAAAACAAAACAAAACAATAGGTGTTGCTCTGACCGGTTTGACTCAGTGGATAGAGTGTCTGCCTTCGGACTGAAGGGTCCTGGGTTTGGTTCCAGTCAAGGGCATGTACCTTGGTTGCCAGCACATCCCCAGTAGGGAGTATGAAGGGTGGGCAGCTGATCAGTGTTTCTAACTCTCTATACTTCTCCCTGCCTCTCTGTAAAAAAAAAATCAATTATATATATAATTAAAACTAGGATGTGAAAATGAAGCTCTCTAATTCTTAATAACAAATAACAAATAATAATAAAAAATAAAAATAGGATGTGAAAATGAAGCTCTCTAATTCTTACCACCTCACTGCCCTTTCCTCTTCTCCCTGGAAAATCACAAAGTTGATTGCATGTGTTTCTTGAAAGTTTATTTCCAGGAAAAACCGGAGGTGTAATTGTGCCTACCAGTCTCATCAGCGGGCTCCTCCAATGAGCATCAGCAAATAGACACGTACATGTGTATTTGACATAAAAAGGTTCCCTTCAACGTGGGTAGATTTGTCAGGAGAAAAATCTCTCTGTTTTGTGAGAATCCTTAAAGGACCATTTTGTTGTAAAAAAAGACCCAGAGAGAGAGCGTGGACTGAGGTCCAGGGAGGGGAAGAGAAGTGGATGCTTTGCCCGCACATCCGGGCTTGGGTTCCAGGACGGTCTCCAGGAGAGCAGGTCCCAGAACACGAAAAAGGGAGGAGGAGAGGGACTGAGATCAGAGGGAAACAGCTCGGGAAAGGAGCTGGTGCTGGAAAGTTGGAGAGAAAAGACAGTTCCCTCAAGTTCCCGGGTAAGTATGGCTGAGAAACTGTAAATAACTGAATTGTTTAACGTCTACTCTGAAGTTCTTCCTTGTGTTATACAGTCGATTCTCATTATTGGTCTTAATAATGAGACCAATTATATTCCATAAAGCTGCTCTGACCCGTGAATTAATTAGTTCTGAACGATTGCTCCTAGGGGAAGTACCGGGTGAGGTTCCTGTGAGCCTTGGATCAAAACTTCTTTTTAACATATTTTATTGATTTTTTACAGAGAGGAAGGGAGAGGGATAGAGAGTTAGAAACATCCATGAGAGACATCGATCAGCTGCCTCTTGCATGCCCCCTACTGGGGATGTGCCCACAACCAAGGTACATGCCCTTAACGGGAATCGAACCTGGGACCTTTCAGTCCGCAGACCAACGCTCTATCCACTGAGCCAAACCGGTTTCGGTGGATCAAAACATTTTCACCAACTAATCAATAGACAACCTTGTGTTATGTGCGTTTCTGCTTAAAGACACCTGATTTAATATAACGTTGACATTGAACTCATGGCCAACAGAACTATAACTTGTGATGCACAAAAGCTTAGTTTGTATGGTGATTTCCAGAGGGAAAGAGGGTCGGGGGAAGGTAAGAAAGGTCAAAGGGGGTAAAATATGTGGTGATGGAAGGAGACTTGACTTTGAGTGTTGAGCACACAAGGCAAATATACAAATGATGGGTCATGGAGTTGTACACTTGATATCTATATAATCTCATTAACCAAGGTCACCCCAATAGATTTAATAAGTTTTTAGGAAAGAAAAAATTTTTTTTCTCTGTAAGGCACACTGTATTAAAGAACACGAGACATCCATGTTAAGCAATGAAACCACCACCAAAAGGCAGAAAATGGCAAAAAGCACGGCACTCGATAGCCCACCGAAAGGACTCCTGTTGACAGTATGGGAGCTGAAGGGTGGCAGAGCGTCAGCTTGTGGTCAGCTGGAATGCATGCACATAGAAGGACACTGAAACTTTTGGTCACACGTGTCATGGATCACCATGAAAGCCGTGAGTGTGGATTGGGGGTTACCAATAAATTATAGCAGGTGCACGCATTCCTGAATGTGGGATCCGTGAAAGATGGGGTCGACTTGACTTGGATGTGATCTTTCCTCGCTGTGACCCCCAGATTTTGACTGGACACTTACTTTCCAGAATGTCCCACTCTAAGTGTCATTTAGCAGGAATCAGGGAACAAGCATGATGCTCCGTGTCTAGGCTCATGTGGATCAGAGTTCCTGGCGCACAGTTATTGATGACTAATGATGATTATCACTCTTCCCACTTCACACAGGGGGATGAGACAGCAAGACTCCTCTCCACATACACCTTACAAATGCCCACTTCCCTCCATGGCTACCCTTTACTGTTTTAAAACAGTTAAACTATATGAAGGTGGGGTGTCTGTGTGCGAAGAAAGCATTTAGTGATCTGCCCAGTCTAAACTCCACAAGGAGGGTCTTGACACCAGAGTCCTTGTTTTCATTTGCTCCTACCTCTGCCTCCTTCAGCCCCCATCACCCCAATTTTTATGAGAGAAACAGAAACAGAATCGTTTGTCTGTTATTTGCATCTTAGTGACTTCAGCTCATCATTTATTATCCCATTTAGTAACCTATTCCCCCTTCTTCCTTCAATCTCTGTTTTCTCTCCTTCTCCCGGTGCCTTGTTCTCAGGAAGTCGCCAATGCTAACAGGGATGACCGAGGGAGCCGTTCAGCACCTGAAGCCTTCAAGAGGGGGGCTGGTCTGCCCTCCCACCGTTCCCTTCTGTGACCCTCTATTTAGACAAGAAACTTGTGACACAACTTCTAGCCTTAGAAATTCTGACCACTGAGGTCCTTAGCCAAGATAACTGATATCCACATACATCCCAAAGTTCAGAGTACAGTGGCACCTCGAGATACGAGTGCCCTAACATATGAGATTTTTGAGATACGAGCTGTCGAGCGAGCGATTTTTGCTTTGAAATACGAGCAACATTTGAGATAGGAGTCATCACGTGGATCGGCCGGCTGCACACAACCCACCCGTTTACCGAGACTCGAGCGTCTCATAGTTTCCCACGCCTCAAGGTTACGGAACGAATTAAACTCGTATCTCGAGGTGCCACTGTACTTGTCCAAGAAACAGACTATGCATGGCCACACAGGATGCCCGTCTCAGGATCACCTCCACCTACGCTACCAAACCCCTAAATTCAATGCCGCTCACCTGGCATTCGTGACCAGGACAGCGAACCTCTGGTCCCGACATTGGCTTTCTCCTCAGTGCCCTGGGGAAACACCCTGGCTCTTCCAGGTTCTGCTGCTATCAGGGGGGTGAGCACAGCCCGGTCCCATCACCAGCCATGGGTTAAGGATTTGTTGTCTGTAAGTTAGGAGGCTGAAGCAGGTAAACTTTACAAATTTAAGGGACAGGGGCAAAATTATATATAGCTTAAAATGTATAAATACATGTTTATATAATGTCTAGTTAAATTTGCATTATAAGGAAACAACAAAAAGAATTTTTGCATAAGTACAGTGGTACCTCGAGATACGAGTGCCCTAATATACACGATTTTTGAGAAACGAGCCGTCGAGAGAGCGATTTTTGCTTTGAAAAAAGAGCAACAGTTGAGATAGGAGTCATCGCGCGGATCGGCAGCTGCACATGACCCACCAGTTTACCGCGACTGGAGTGTCTCATAGTTTCCCACGCCTCAAGGTTACAGAATGAATTAAACTCGTACTACTGTAAATCCCATTCCATATTTAGGACAGACCTATGTTAAAAACCGTTTGTGATTTTTCTGAAATCCAAATGTCCCCGCAGTCGGTCCGGCCATCGATGGAAGGTCCCGTTAGCACCCGCCCCCTGAGACCGTGGCTGGCCCCTGTCAGTCAGGGTCCCCCAGGAAGACAGAGCCGCCGAGCGATGGAAGAGATTTATGAGGGCAATTAGACCTCACCCAGCTGTGGAGAGACCTGGGAAGTGATTTCAGAGCGGAAGTGGAAAGATCAAAGGAAGAGTCACCAAGCAGTCAACGGCCAGACTGAGCACTTCCAGCCGCCGAGGCCGGGTCTCAGAGTGGCTGCCACCTCTTGGCTCTGCCGCTGGGTGTCTGGGAGCCTTTGGGGCTCCTGGCAGCCCCGCGTCCGCCTGGCACCCCCTTCACCCCAGGAAGCAGGCCGTCAGACAATGCCGGCTGCAGCTCCCCCTCCCCGTCCAGTCACCTGTCTCAGGTGTGTCACAGCGCATGCCTGGCCTCCCCGCTCTCTGTGGAAGAGCTGTCTACCTATGACTTTGCATTGCACGTCCTTCCGCTCAGTAGGTATGCGATGCTGAATGGGAAATGAGCGACTTTCAGGGGGTCAGAGGGCATAAGGGCACTTACTCCCGAAGGACAGAGTGTGTTTTATTTTTATTTTTTTATTATTAATTTTTTATACATATCTCCCCATTGCACCCCCCTCCCTCCCAGGCATACCCAAACCCCCCAGTGTCTATGTTCATTGGTTCTGCTTATAAGCATGCATACAAGTCCTTTGATTGATCCGGAGTGTATTTTTAACAAAACCACTTCATTTATATGGTGTCCTGCCGTTTATTTCTAAATCTCGTGCACAGAACAAGAGCCGGTCGGAGCAAATATTTGCGCTTTCCTGGGCAAACAGACCTCGCTCGCGTCGGGGTCTAGTCGCAGGGCAGAGCTGGAAGTGGACATCGGAGGTCCTTCTTTTCCCATCGGTGCCCGGTCGAACCAAGTCAGGCAAGGTCTCCCGAGGCCGTCACTGTCCCTGTCATTCGCACAGGGCGGCAGAGACCCTGGTCAACGGGAGACCTGTGGCTGTTTAGAACCTGGACAGACTGGAGCTCCTTCTGCGCTGAGAGCATCTGGCATGGCAGCGTGGCCTGCTGCCTGCGTGTCCCCACTGGCCACCAGCGGCCCGGCCTGTGCAGTGACCCAGCTCTTCTCCTTTCCCAGGTGGGGGCAGGGCCGTCCTCCTTCCCCCAATCCCCCAGGCCCACACTGGCCCTCGGCCTCCGGCCCGGGGTCACTGGACCCTGGCCGTCTCTGGCCGGCGGGAGCCGAGCCGGGCGCCTGCCCATTCGCAGGGCTTATCAGCTGTTGATGAGCCCCTGTCCCGCCCGCAGACAGGCCGCTTCCTCCGGGCGGGCCGAGCCCTCGGCGGAGCCAGAGCAGCGATAAGCCCCCGGGAGATTTTCTCGGAGCCTCGCCTATCTGCCCGCGGAGCCCGGCGTTTTCCACGGTCGCCAGGCGCAGATAGGGCGCTGCGCCCGGATAAGGCGGCCGCCGGGGGAGGGACGCTTGCTCGCGGGGCAAATGGTTTTCCCAATTAGCTCCCCCTGGGAGCCCCTCAGGACCCCGCCGGCTGGCTCTTGGACGACTTTATTTTATTTTGTTTTATTTTATTTAAATATATTTTATTGATTTTTTTACAGAGAGGAAGGGAGAGGGATAGAGAGTTAGAAACATCGATGAGAGACATTGATCAGCCGCCTCCTGCACACCCCCTACACTGGGGATGTGCCCACAACCAAGGTACATGCCCTTGACCAGAATCGAACCTGGGACCTTTCAGTCCACAGGCCGACCCTCTATCCACTGAGCCACACTGGTTTTGGCTTTTTTTTTTTTAATTGTAAAAGTCCCTCCCCAGCTAGTCCAGCAGGCTCTCTGAGGCTGGTGCCACGCCCGGGGCAGGGAGGCCGCGGTGCTGGAGGGAGGCTGAGCCTCGCTGGGCCTTCAGGACGAGGCTCTGTCCGCCTCAGGGTGGTGGCAGGGGCGAGGGGCTGCCCCAGGGATGCCCAGCCAGGCCGGGCCGGGCAGGTACAGGATGCTGAGCCAGAAGCCACCTGCACTCCCCTGCCCACTCTCTGCCCAGTGTCAGGGTGGGCCAGGCAGGTGACAGGTCTCTGCAACAGAAGTCTCCTGCGCTCCCCTGCCCACTCTCTGCCCAGTGTCCTGGCGGGCCAGGCAGGTGACAGGTCTCTGCACCAGAAACCACCTGCACTCCTCTGCCCGCTCTCTGCCCAGTGTCGGGCCAGGGTCGGAAACACCTTTCTGGGCCCGCTGGGGAAAGAACTAACGGGCAGGCCACAGAGGAGACTCCCGGGCCTAACCCTGACCTTCCCGCCCAGCGGCCTTTGTTCTGGAACTGGATGGCTGAAGGCAGCCCCCAGCAACGACCACCAACTGCTCACGCCCTAGGTCAAGGGGAGCGAGCCAGGTTTCTGCCGAGGACACGCATCCTCAGGCCATTCCAAATGGTCAGCGTTAAAGACCAGCCTGCGGGGTTCGGTCAGACATTTAATAACTCACCCTGACGCCTTGACAGAGCGGGACCCAATGGTTTCTCAGGCCCCACAGGGTCCTTGGGCCGTTGTCCCCGCCACCCCTGTTCTGGGTAAACCCCTCACTGAAACTTGGTTTGTTATTTTCCTTTTTAATGTTTTTTTTTAAATGTATTTTATTGATTTTTCACAGAGAGGAAGGGAGAGGGATAGAGAGTTAGAAATATCGATGAGAGAGAGACATTGATCAGACGCCTCCTGCACACCCCCAACTGGGTACATGCCTGCAACCAGGATACATGCCCTTGACCGGAATCGAACGTGGGACCCTTCAGTCCGCAGGCCGACGCTCTATCCACTGAGCCACACCGGTTTCGGCTCTAGTTGTGTATGTAACGCGGCCTGATAGACTCCGGGAGGGGCTGTGTTTTCTAGCTGTGCGCTCCGGCCCGGGGAGGGAGCCTCTGGGGAGGGCGGGGGGACACTGCAGAGCTGGTTCAGTCTTCCCAGGCTGTGACCCCAAACCCTCTCTGGGCCACTAACCCCGGCCACGTGGCTGCCACACCTCTGTGGCTCCTGCTGCAACATCACCCCGGGGGGTCCCTCTCTCACCAGATGGAATTTAGTAATCACACCTTAGAGAATTCTCAACCTTGAGCTGCCACCAATCCCAGCACCACGAGTCTTCCTTCTCACCTACGTTTATGGGTAAAATGGAGAGTACAAGGTAGCCATTGGAAAAACAAATACCATGTCTAATTTCTTATCTTTAAACGAGAAGCATTTCTTACTCCCTTTCTACAATGAGTCCTTTGTATCCGTCATCGAACCAGCTAGACATTTAGTAATTCAACATTTTCAAGACATAACGGTGGTCCGCATAGAAGTAAGACCAGTAAGAAACATGCCTCCGCTGAGACCGGTTTGGCTCAGTGGATAGAGCGTCGGTCTGCAGACTGAAAGGTCCCAGGTTCGATTCCGTTCAGGGGCATGTACCTTGGTTGCGGGCACATCTCCAGTGTGACGTGTGCAGGAGGCGGCTGATCGATGTCTCTTTCTCATCTATGTTTCTGACTTTCAATCCCTCTCCCTTCCTCTCTGTGAAAAATCAATAAAATATATTTAAAAAAAAGAAAAGAAGAGAAAAGAAACATTTCCTCCACTGGGAAAATGTTGAAAAGCACATTTCAGAGATGACTTTAGTAGGACAGTAGACTTGCCACTGCATCCCCAAATCAGTGTCTCTCTAAGTACGTAGCCCTGGGCCAGCCAGGCGTCTGGGGGAGGCAGGCCCCCTCTCCCTGACTTTCTGGAAAACCGCTCTCTGCCCCTCCCACGGCCGCAGACCTAGACCAGGATGGCCAGGCAGGACTCAGCAAAGCGCCTCGCAGGCCCCTGGTCCCGTGGGAATGGCCAGAAGAGTTCCATGGCCCTTTGACCTCTGGTGCAAATGGCACACCTCAGCCAACCAGTGCCTTCACCCAGTGGTTCCAGCAGCTTCCCTGTGTCCTGTCGTTCTGGAAAAGGGGGAAGGGGAGTCATTTTGCATGTGTAAAAAAGTGATTTCTTTTTTCTTCTCCAAATATGCTGAGCGGCTCTCAGTGGTTGTCAAAGGTGGCCATAGGGGCGCGCTACGCAGGTTTAGGCTAGTTAGGGTCTTCCTCCTGTGGAAGTGACTTTAGAATTTAAAGTGAACATTTACTCAAAAAAAAAAAAAAAACCCTGTGTCCTAAACAACCCGGATGTCCATCAGTGGCTGCCTGGGTAAATACAATGCGGTCTTTTATTTAATCAACGGGATCGTTACTATTTGGCTTTTATTATTTATTTATTTGTTTGTTTGTTTTTAATATATTTTATTGATTTTTTACAGAGAGGAAGGGAGAGGGACAGAGAGCTAGAATCATCAATGAGAGAGAGAGACATCAATCAGCTGCCTCTTGCACGCCCCCTACTGGGGACGTGCCTGCAACCAAGGTACGTGCCCTTGACCGGAATGGAACCTGGGACCTTTCAGTCTGTAGGCTGACACTCTATCCACTGAGCCACACCGGTTTCGGCTATTTGGCTTTTAAAACAGGATATTCTGACACTTGCGGCAACAAAGATGAACTTTGAGGACATGATGCCCAGTGAACTATGCTGGACAAAACAGACAGTGCCAGAAGCTGATGCGCTTATCCGAGATGCCCAGACTAGTGCGATTCATAGACAGGAGTCTGAGGGCCCCGTGTCCGCCTTTGCCTTCCACCACCGTCCTTCGCTCTCAGTGAGGCCTTCCTCCTCCTCGTGTTGCCCTAGGCCCGTGGTCCGCAAACTGTGGCTCTCAAGCCACCTGCGGCTCTTTGGCCCCTTGAGTGTGGCTCTTCCACAAAATACCACTGCCTGGGCGAGTCTGTTTTGAAGAAGTGGCGTTAGAAGAAGTTTCAGTTTAAAAAATGTGGCTCTCCAAAGAAATTTCCATGGTTGTGCTGTGGATATTTGGCTCTGCGGACTAATGAGTTTGCCGATCACTGTCCTAGGCCAAGGGCACAGCATGGCCCGATTTTCTGCCACCTCAAGGGAAGTGCCAGAACTCTCCTTCGCTTGTGAGAAAACATCATCCAGGGAGCTGGGCGCTTTCTTCCAAAGAGCTCATTCCTGTGGACCAGCTGCTGCTGAGCCTATCTGCCACGTCCTCCACTGTCAGGCTGTGTGTGTGTGTATGCGTGTACAAATGTGTGTACATGTGCATGCGTGTGCATGGGTGGGTGTACATGTGAATAAACTTCCTGGCCACGCCTCTCTGGTCTGCTTGTGCACATAGCTGAGTGTGAACTCTCCCTGTCCAGGGCACGCGCCTGAGATCTGCGCTCCCTTAGCACGACCTGGGGACCCCGTGCTCCGGGGTGTGGCTCTGTGGGCAGAAAGTGACCACTGCCTTTAGCACAGCGTCACTCCCTTCATAAGTGAGGTGTTTTTTTTTTTTTTCAAAAAGCACTTCACTCC
>PVJN01001955.1:45240-56310 GCA_004026805.1 Lasiurus borealis
GAGAGAGAGAGAGGGAAAGAGAGAGACCACACCTGGTAACCTGGGAGCCCTGCCCAGTGGCTCGTTCCCCAGCTCACTGACATGCACCTGCCTCCTCAGGGTGTGGCGGACGCCTCCTCACTGCCCTGCACAGGCCAGTCTGCCTGGGGGCTGCCCCCGGAGATGGATTGAGGTCACGTTAAACACGCCACCTGCCAGTTTGGGAGATATTCCTCCTGGAGAATGGATGGAAACCACCTTCCCTCCTTCACTCCATTCCTGTGCTGCCCCGTCCTCCCTCCCTCCTCCTCTCTCTCTCTGTTTTGATCAGACTTGTTGGTGATGAAAACAGAGACCTTGACGAGATGGGCCCGAGCTTCGGGGGTGGCAGCAGAGGGATGGGTTCCTGGGCAGGATCTGTGTGTGGGACCTGGGACAGAGGGGCCTCCTGGACCTGGTCCTTTCCTGGTGCCTCTCACTGCACAACTGCCCCCTCCATTCCCTGCCAGCAGCTGGCGCTCTGCTCGGGGCTCATGCTCCTCTGTCACAGAGGTTCACACACGGCCCCTTTCAGCCCCCTGACCCTTTCCTTGTTAGTCTTTTTTTTATAAATATTTTATTGATTTTTTACAGGGAGGAAGGGAGAGGGATAGAGAGTTGGAAACATCAATGGGAGAGAGACATCCATCAGCCACCTCCTGCATACCCCCTACTGGAGATGTGCTTGCAACCGAGATACATGTCCTTGACCGGAATCGAACCTGGGACCTTTCGGTCCGCAGACTGACACTCTATGCACTGAGCCAAACCAATTTCGTCTTGTTAGTCTTGCTTTACCTCTGATTGCATCTTTGCAAATTCTTCCCTCGAATTCTCAAGAGCAATAATCTGATCATAGGGAGGAGGTCATCTTTTCATTGGGGAGGAATGCTAGCCAGCCTCTGATTGGTGCTCCTGGATCACGTGGCCTGGCTCACGTGACTCACGTGGGTCCATTGAGCTGTGGCTCAGGAACCACAGAGCACAAATCATGGCCCAGGCAGCCAAGGGCTGGGTGAGCAGATTGCTGTGCAGAGGGCTGGGGAAGGGTCCCCAGTGACCTAGTTCCAGGGACATGCTCCCCTCATGTTACTCTGAGAGGCCTTCCAGTGTGCAGATTTGAGGAACTGGGGGTCATAGCAGAGAAGCGGTGAAGCCACAGTGGCGGAGAATCGAGACTGACCTTGCAGACACCAGACAAGTGTGTGCAGAAACCCAAAAGCGAGCTGGTGCCTTGTCGAGCCTGAGCCCAACATATCAAAACATTGTCAGGGCGGGCAGAGGGGGGCTTGCTGGGAGCGGGGGTGTCACAGGGCACAGAGGGAACTCTCAGCTGTGAATGTGTGCTGTGCACTTGGACGTGAACGTGGCCACAGCCCGCCACACTGCTCCTCCAGGGTCACGGCACCGTGTGAAGTCCATTTGCAGGTCCCATTTTTAAAAGGCCGGGCTGGCCTGCGCGGCTCTAATGGAGAGGGGCAGCCTCAAGGTCACAGCCGGGAGGAGGCGGGCGCCCTGGCCTTGGGAGACTCGGATTGGCGAGGTGGCACCTGCTGACTTCAGCTCACTGCTCCCCGCCACCTCCTCCTCCCATGTTCTGTGCGGCTCACTCTTACCGAAGACTTCCCGTATGGCCCTAGCCGGCTTGGCTCAGTGGGTAGAGCGTCAGCCTGCGGACTGAAGGGTCACGGGGTTGACTCCAGTCAAGGGCCCATGCCTGGGTTGCGTGTTCGATCCCCAGTAGGGAGCAAGCAGGAGTCAGCTGATCCATGATTCTCTCTCATCATTGATGTTTCTCTCTCCCTCTCCCTTCCTCTCTGGAATCAATAAAAATATATTTTTTTAAAAAAGGTTTCTCGTGTTTGAACAGCGCATTGTGGCATCAAAAGTGACTTTACTGTAATAGTCATGCAATAACGCTTCGGTAAGAAAATAAAAAAGTGCGCTGACACCTGCATACCTGGGCATAGGTAAACAATTTCTTAGACAGGATCCACAACGCACTAACCAGCCGAAACTGGTTTGGCTCAGTGGATAGAGCGTCAGTCTGAAGACTGAAAGGTCTCAGGTTCCATTCCAGTCAAGGGCATGTACCTTGGTTGTGGGCACATCCCCAGTGGGGAGCATGCAGGAGGCAGCTGATCGATGTTTCTCTCTCATTGATGTTTCTAACTCTCTATCCCTCTTCCTTCCTCTCTGTGAAAAATCCAATATATATATATATATATATATATATATATATATATATATTTAAAAAAAATGAAACGCACTAACCAGAAAGTAAACAAATAAACAGGACTTCATCCAAATTCAAAGTTTCTGCTTATTGTCAAAAGACACCATCGAGAAAGTAAAAGGAGCCAAATTCTAAGAGAAATATTGACAACATGCATGTCTAACTTGCATGGAGAACATATAAAACTCAGCAGTAAAAAGATAAGCAACCCAACGAAAGCTAAGTGAGAGGCTTGCACAGACACTGTCCTCACACACAAGTGGTGCACAGACACACATGGCGTGCTCAGCATCATCGCCCATCAGAATATACAAACCAGAAACAACAAGGTGGTATCAGTTCGCAGCCACTTGGTAGCTGACAATACCCAAAGTATGTCACCTGGATGTGGACAAATGAACTCCCTTATACGCTGGCAGAAGGGCAAAATGGTCAAACCGCTTTGGGGAGCTGTTTGGGCATTTAGTCTTTAACTGTTAAGAATACACCTCCCCCTGTGACCCACAATTCCACTTCCATCCGGAGAAATGAAAGCATAAGCCACGCAAAGACTTGGTCAAGAATGGCCCTAACAGTCCCATGAACACACTGGATCCAAAGGCCTGGATCCATGGCACAGACTGACAGCTGTCAGAGGGGAGGGGAGGGAGGGACAGGATGAAGGAAGGTGAAGGGATTAGCCAGAGAACAGATATGCATAGCCCTGGACACAGACAACAGGGGTGATGGCCGGAGGGGTGGGCGGGGGTGGGGGGAGTTGGGGCTGGGTGAGGTGGGGAGAATGGGGACATCTGAAATAGTGTCAACGATAAAAATAAAGTTTAAAAAGTGTCCATAACAGTTCTATTCTTTTTAAATATATATATATATATTGTTGATTTTTTACAGAGAGGAAGGGAGAGGAGTACAGAGTTAGAAACATCAATGAGAGAGAGACATCGATCAGCTGCCTCCTGCATGGGCCCCACTGGGGATGTGCCTGCATCCAGGATACATGCCCTTGACTGGAATCGAACCTGGGACCTTTTGGTCCCCAGACCAACGTTCTTATCCACTGAGCCAAACCGGTTTTGGCTACAGTTCTATTCTTAATAGTGAGAAACTGAAAACAACAAAAATGTCCACCAATAAGTTAATGTCTAAATAATTTGTGGTATACGCTATCATGGAATATTGCAATAAAATTTTGAGGTACACAAAAATGTGCTTAAATCTAAACTCCATTGTTGATGTCAGATACTACAGACAATTCCCTTCGTGATTCCATGCACGTGAACGTGGAGAGCTCACCAAACTCATCCGTGCTAGAAATCAGAGCAGTGGCGTATCTCTTGGTGTGTGCTTTGGAGTTGAGGGGGGAGGGCAGAGAATGACTGCAAAGGACTCTGGGAACTTTCTGGGTGTGGACATGTTTTCTCTCTGCAGGCACATGTTGGTTGCATGATGTCATAGATACGATGGTGCTCTGCCCGAAAGCCTTCCCTGCGGCTGTGATCTGGGGTCTATTCCTTTAGCCCCAGCTCTGGGACAATCAGCCAGGAAACCCCTCTGCATGTCTCACTGGGCAGTGGCCTTGGCCGCAGGGAGCTGTCTTGCCTTGCTGGAAGGACCCGTGACCAATGACTGAGCCATGCAGGGATTCGAAGGCCTGACCCCCTGGTCTCACTCTGGGACACCCTACAAGGCCACCCCTTCTCCAAAGCTCCCCCTAGGATTAGCCATGGCCTCGGTTGCAGCAACATGGATGGCCAGCGTCTCCCTCTGTGTGGCTCTGCCTTTCCTCGTTGGTATGCAAGTTCATCATCGGTGGTGTATTTCCCACTTTAGCGCCCAATTCCAGCGAATGGAACCAGAAACGGTCCTAGGCATAGACTATAAATGAGAGTTTGAGAGCCGGATAAAAGGCCACGGAGAGCCAGCCACCAGTGGTCAGCAGAGGATGGGGGGTTCTTGGCATGCTGTGGGGCGCCATAATTACGGCTTGTGCTGGTGATGGACGTGGCTGGGATATCTGAGGAAGGGGAGGTGTTAGGGGGTGCACTGGGTGGGATGAGGGGAGGAATGGCCACAGGATGGTAGGACTGAGTGGCTGTTGCACACGTGGGTTCACCAAGGCGCGTGGAAACCAAATATAGTGGCACCTCGAGATACGAGTGCCCTGACATACGAGATTTTTGAGCTACGAGCCGTCGAGCGAGCGATTTTTGCTTTGAAATACGAGCAACAGTTCAGATACGAGTCATCTCTCGGATTGGCCGGCTGCACACGACCCACCAGTTTACTGCGATTGGAGCATCTCATAGTTTCCCACGCCTCAAGGTTATGGAACGAATTAAACTCGCATCTCGAGGTACCACTGTACACATGTTCTATGCGACACAGCAAAGGAAACCAGGGGTGTGCAGTTATTTGAGATGGAATGGAGAGCGGATTGGCCTGGTATGACCGCCAGCAATAAATACTAGCTGCAATTTGTGCAGCAATTACTATGTGCCAAGAATGTCCACGCTGGCTCCTTCATTTCATCCTAACGACGACCCCGTGAGGTGCACAGCATGCCCACTTTAAAGAGAGAGACACCGAGGCCCAGCGAGTGGACATAAATGGCCCAGGGGCATCCATCTCTGCACAGCGGAACCAGGATTCCAGCCGTGTCTGCTGAGCGTGTTTCTGTCACGGAGAGCGGGTGCTGGTTGCAGAGATCTGGCCGTCAGCATCTCGGAGAAACGGTCCAGCTTCCAGCAAAGGCGGCTTACGAAAATATGCTTCTCCTTTCATGTTTCTGAAGACAGAATCCGTCATAGAGGGCACCGCTTTCAGACCTTGTGCTTTGAAGTGATAAAAGCTGGATGGAGGGAGGGCTCCCGGCCCCCGATCGGGGCTCACCCCTGACCTCGCAGCCGGGAAATGTGATTGCTCCTGCCATCCCTCTCCCTGGCTGCACTCACTCCGCTCCTTGGGTCTCCGGCGAGATTTTTTTTTTTTATTTTTTTTCCTTAAGAAAAGAAGATAGCCGGGTTAATTTCCAGTTCCCCGCGATTTATCTGTCCCGGGGCTGGAAGAGTGTTGAGTGGGAAAGGGTTTCATTGTCCGCGAGAGCCTCGCGGCTCTTCAACACCCACCGCTTCTGCCTCATGTCAAAGGGAAGCAAATGGGTTTATTAAATAGCTGTCAGAGCGAATGAGCGAGCGCCGAGGACACGCGGAGGGGAGATTGGATTAGAGGGGGAGGACGTGCACTAAACAAGGGCGCAGATTTATGGCCGTGGACGGGGGCCCCAGGTAGATGTCTGTATGGGCGGGAGGGGGGTGAGCGGGGTCTGGGCCAGACAGACAGAGGGCAAAGGCACTGCTTCTCGTGCAGCGCGGAGCACAGGGAAGTGCAGTGGTTGGCCCGGCCGCTTTGGCATCAGGAGGGGAGGTCCGAGGAGCGTGCGGGAGGGAGGACCGAGTGAGCCTGTTTGCAGCATCTCCGTGTTTGCTGTGCTACTCTGAAGCCAGTTCGTAGTGGCTTTTATGTGACTTGAGACTTACGCAGCAAGGAGTGAAATATTAGTCATTTTTTGGCCATCTCGAAGGGCCTGGCTGTCAGGGCTTAACTCTGGGGAACTGAGACTAGCTCTGAGCAGGAGAATGACATGAAGGCCTGATGTTTATTCTCTTTACACTTAATCTAGAAAAACAGGAATCTCAGAAAAGTAACCGACTAGGTATATACCCGCCAGCAAGGCGTGACTGCAACTGTCCACGTGTGGAGAAGCGATATTCTCTAGATGGGAGGGGGGGATTAACATGGAAATCAACTCTCAGATTTAAGACATTGCTAAGGGAAAAATTGGAGGGACCCTATAATTCTAATTCTTTTTATTTTTTTATACTCACCCGAGGATATTTTTCCATTGATTTTGAGAGAGAGACAGAGAGAAAAAGAGAAACATCGATGTGAGAGAGATACATCTATCAGAGGATATTTTTCCATTGATTTTGAGAGAGAGACAGAGAGAAACAGAGAAACATCGATGTGAGAGAGATACATCTATCAGAGGATATTTTTCCATTGATTTTGAGAGAGAGACAGACAGAAAGAGAGAAACATCGATGTGAGAGAGATACATCTATCAGTTGCCTTCCCACACACCCTGACCAGGGCCAGAGATCCAGCCTGCCACCAAGGTCCATGCCCTTGACCGGAATCGAAACCGGGACCCTTCAGTCCGCAGGCGGACGCTCTTTCCACTGAGCCAAACAGCGAGGGCAGAATTATTTTAGTTCTATTAGGAACACCCAGGTGCTGACTTAAGAAAAACGGGGGGATTTGTGATAAGGGACAGGGGTATCTGACCAGCCAGCAGCACGCCGCTCCCACCTGACTGTGACCAGGAAAATAGATGGCGCAACAGCGAAACGAATGGAGATACAGTGGTACCTCGAGATATGAGTGCCCTAACATACGAGATTTTTCAGATACGAGCCATCGAGCGAGTGATTTTTGCTTTGAAATATGAGCAACAGTTGAAATACGAGTCATCGCGCGGATAGGCCAGCTGCACACGACCCACCAGTTTACCACGATTCAAGGTTACGGAACGAATTAAACTCGTATCTCGAGGTACCACTGTAATGAGGCCACCAGCTGAAATGCCTGCTTTTTAGCAGCAACTATTGTAGGAGCCACTGATGGCCAGGAAGGCCATGCCCAGTGTGGCCCAGTTTAGTGATCGCTAACTAACTTAATTTTTAAGGAAACCATTTGCCTCCAATAAATGGAAACAGAGGAACCTAGGGGACATCAGGGCCTCTTCTCAGTGAACTTCGGTCGCAGGCCCGATCTGAAGAAGGGAGGCAGCTGGGAAGAACCGGATGTGGGTGAGCACTGGGAGCAACGAGAGTGCTAGCGGTTAAAACCAGTGTCAGGCCACCATCCACCTCCTGGGCGCGTTCTAGCCCGTTTCACCCTCACGGAGACCCTGTGGGGCCGGGCACCGGGCTTGTCCCCATTGAAAGGATGGTGAAACCGAGGCCCTGAGACTTGACCCGATGGGCGCTCAAGGTGGCCCAGCCAGCAGGTGTCAGCGGGCCTCCTAGAAGACAGATTCTGGCCGAGAGCTGTGCCCGGCGGGGGCTGTCAGATGGCACCACACTCCCTGTGAGGAGGGCATTCTCACATCAGGGCAGTTGGACACGGACAGGGCACCCTCTGAGAGGGAGCAGGTGGGAGCTCCGAATGGAGACAGCGGGAGGGACCCTGTGTGGCCTCTTTGGATCAGCCTCTGGAGCCAGCAGAGGGTGGGGGGGGGGACGTTTTTTTGCCAAGGGCCATGGGGGTATGGATAACATTATAATATTCTCTAGTTGATAACATTATAATACAGTGGTACCTCGAGATACGAGTTTAATTCGTTCCATAACCTTGAGGCCTGGGAAACTATGAGACGCTCGAGTCGCGGTAAACTGGTGGGTCATGTGCAGCCTGCCGATCCGCGCGATGACTCCTATCTCAAATGTTGCTCGTATTTCAAAGCAAAAATCTCATATGTTAGGGCACTCGTATCTCGAGGTACCACTGTATTCTCTACTTGAGAACATCAAAATTATCAACTTCAAAACCAGATCCTCTATTCGGTCAAACATTTCCTTACGTCACCCCCAATGCCCTGGGAGGGCCAGACCAAAGGACCTTGCAGGCTTATATGGCCTGTGGGCTGCACATTTCCCTCCCCTGGTCTAGAGTCATGTCATGCGGCTTGACTATGCCACCTCCCCGAGGTTCTGAGCAGGTCCCCGCGGGCAGCCCAGCATCAAAGAGAGGGTCAGTAACCACTGGACATGGGGGAGCGGCAAGGTCCCATGGAGAAGGGCTGTGGGCTGGGATATGGCTGTGGCATCTTTGGAAAGTGTGTCCACGGTGTGGAGTCTGTGCTCATTGTATGTACAGGCAGAATCCCCTGACGCAGGCTGCTGTTCATGCCACTCAGTAGTGAAAAGACCCCAGTTCACCAGGCTGTGCTCTGTGTTCTGGTTTCTGCTGCACCTTGAACTGCCTGCCTATGGCCTTGGGTCAGTCACTCACCTGTCCCAGCCCCTGGGGCCCTCGTGTCCTGGGGGAGCACTGAAACATAAGGGGAACCTGCCCCTCAGCTTTCCAGGCTGTTGGGAAAGTCACCGAGGGTCCTGTGAGGGCCCTCACCGTCTCAGGTCCATGGGCGGGGGCTCCAGAGGGTCATCGGACGTGGGGCTGTCCGGGAGGTGGAGCATCTGCAGGCCATCTGCAGTCGAGGCTCTCCTGCACTTTGGGGGGGGATTGGGAAGGGGGGAGGCCCCAGCTTCCAAATTAATACTGGAACCAAAGCTTTTAATTCTCCTAATTGAGTTCCCCATGAAGACCAAGGCGGCACCTGGCTGCCTGCCCTCTCCGCCCAGAAATCAGGAGGAGGATTAAGTGTACCCTGCAGTGGCTGCTGGGATGTTTCTCCCCTGACCTGGTTGGGGGTGGGGAAGGGAGACAACTGAGGGACTTAGCCCACACCCCAGAACAGGGGTGGGGAACGTTCGGCCTAGAACTGGGTAAGGCCTGCGAAATCCTTTGGCCTGGCCCTGCCAGGGCATTAGGGGTGAGTGAGTTAAATGTTTGACCAACTACATCAGCTCATTTGTACGGTGATGATTTTGTAGGGCCCGCAAAGGGTGTTATACATTCCAGATGGCAGACAAAAGATTGCTCGCCCCTGCCTAAAGGATGGCATCATAACGAAGATTTAAGATCTCAACTTTGGCTAGCCGAAACCGGTGTGGCTCAGTGGATAGAGCGTCGGCCTGCAGACTGAAAGGTCCCAGGTTCGATTCCCGTCAAGGGCATGTACCTTGGTTCTGGGCACATCCCTAGTAGAGGGCACGAAGGAGGCAGCTGATGGGTGTCTCTCTCTCTCATTGATGTTTCTAACTCTCTATCCCTCTCCCTTCCTCTCTGCAAAAAAATCAATAAAATATATTTAAAAATAAATTTTAAAAAATAATAAAATCTCAACTTTGGCCCTGGCCAGGTAGCTCAGTTATACTGAAAGGTTGCAGGTTCGATTTCTAGTCAGGGCACATATCTAGGTTGTGGGTTTGATTCCTGGTTGGGGTGAGTGCGGAAGGCAATGATGGATATTTCTCTCTCATAGAGATGCTTCTCTTTCCCTCTCTTCTTTTCTCTCTCTAAAATCAATTAAAAAACAAACAAACAATCCTATCCTTGTATCAGGCTTTAAAAAAAGAATTCTCAATGCTGTAAAGTTTAGATATGAACCCGTGCTGGTGTGAGAGTATAAACTGGTTTGACTTACTTGAATGACAATTTATTCGTATTAAAAGCTTTTAAAATACGCACACCTTTTGATCCTGCAATATGAGTATATAGTAAACTATAAGAAAATAACCTGAAGATGTAAATCATACATATTGATAATTACCATGCAGTTACTCATTCAAATAAATCAGAAAGAACTTAAAAGTGCCAGTATAGTTTTCCCTAAATACGTGTTGGTGTCTTCTCCAATGGAAAACTATTCCGTTTTGGATACTTATTGCTCTCAGCACGTTTATTTCCATGTATTAAAAGGAACCGTGCAAGGCAGCATTTAGTAGATTGCCAGTTGGGTACTTATGGTAGGTGCCTGTGTTTGTGGGTGTACACAATAGCGTCTTTACTGGGGGATGGAAAATGTTAGGGTGACAAACCCAGCAACCCTGCTCAGCACTGTGGAGGGGGTACCCATGTCTCCCACACAGGAAGTGGGTGGGCGGCACCTGGATCAACTGCAGAGAGAGAACGACTTCCTTGGTTTGACACTGGGGTCCTCGGCCAAGCACATGCGCCCTGCATGGAGGAGAGGCTGGAATTGACCTATTTTTTTGTTTGGATTGAAATGCTGACTCTTAAAGGGGTGGGGGCATGGGGGTTTGGGTCTATTTGAAATATCTCATCATTGACAAAACTTTAAAGGAGTTAGAAGAGAAAAGCTCCAATTTAAAACAACAACGGGAAACTTCAAAAGCCAGTCATAAACGTTGTAAGAAATGTGCAAGATGTCTCTGAAGAAAACCAGACACCTACCGAGGAGCTTAAAAGAAGATGGTTAACATGCAATCTCAGGCCGATATATAAAATAGATGCTAATATTTGCTCTGCAAACAGATAACAGACGCCATTTATCCAGCCAGACACCCCACAAAGCGCGTCAGGCACGTTGTCTCCGTCCATCTCCCCATAACCCAGCAGAGCGAGGATTACCGTAAGTCCCCTCTTACGTGTGAGGACATTACAGAAGGTCAAGGTTCACTGCCCAGAGTCAGAGGACCGGGGGGAGGGGCTGGGCCCCGGAGCCTGGCCTTTGCTGCACTGTAACACTGCCCTGGTTTAATGGGTGGCACCCTGGAGCCCTGCCTCTGGACACCCCCGGCTCCCTCAGAAAAAAGAACGGGTTCCGCTAAGAGCAGGAACCTGTGCAGCTCCATACAGACTTGGCTGATTCAGTGTTTCTTATGCGCTAGTCTGCCAGCACCTAGTTGTAGTTTTTTTTTGTTTTTTGTTTATTTTATTATTTTATTTTACTTTTTATTTATTTATTTATTTATTAATTCATTTATTATTTTATTTATTTTAATTTATTTTTTATTTTATTTTAATTTATTTATTATTTTATTTATTTATTTATTATTTTATTTTATATTTTATTTTATATTTTATTCTTTTATTTTATTTTATTTATTATTTTATTTATTATTTTATTTTATTTTATTATTTTGTATTTTATTTTATATTTTATTTTATTTTAT
>PVJN01001955.1:56410-127667 GCA_004026805.1 Lasiurus borealis
TTTTATTTTATTTTATTTTATTTTATTTTATTTTATTTTATTTTATTTTATTTTATTTTATTTTATTTTATTTTATTTTATTTTATTTTATTTTATTTTATTTTATTTTATTTTATTTTATTTTATTTTATTTTATTTTATTTTATTTTATTTTATTTTATTTTATTCCAGTCTGTGTGTTCGGTGCTAAGCAGTAAAGACTGGCAGGAAGAAAGAGATGAGCGGATTTCCAGGGGAAGGTGGGACAGAGGCGAAGGGTAGGTGCTTCTGGGGTTAATCCCTTGTGACTGTTTGGTAACAAGGTGGTTTCCTGCCCCCAACAGGAAGGTAAGGAACTCGAGAATCCCACACATGCAGGTTCAAGTCTCAGCTGCCCACTTAGTTCATGTATGACAAACTCAGGAGAATGAGCCCACCTCTCTGGACCTCAGTTTCTGCACCCCCAGAAACGAGGCGAGGCCCGAAGAGCATGTGCCACAGAACTCAGCATGTGGCAACCCGAATGATGCCCTCTGTCATCGTCATCGTGATGTCCTCTGTCACCATCATGCTCAGAACTCACAAGCCACCCAGAACCCCAGCTCCTGAGTCTCCCTGCTGCTCCAACCCCAAGGCCTGGCTCCCCTCCGTCCCCCTCCGCGGTGGCTCAGGCAGGAGCAGAGGCCTGGGAAGTGTCCCCCACATCCGGCCTTGCTCCCAAGGCAGGCAGGGCCGAGCTGTTGGTGGAAGCCTGAAGGAGAGACCAGTGATCCCAGATAAGATAGGCCATCGGCCGGCCTCCGCGCCGCAGACTCCTGGTCTACTTGTAAAAGGAGTCTTGTCATTTATGTGACAGTCCCCAGGATCTCACACAGGGGGCAGGACAAATAGAGCCGAGCCCCCCGCAGAGGGTCCTGATAATAACCTCAAGTGTCGAGATGGCTGCCCCTGGGCCCAGGCGTGGGCCGGCCCTTCCACCTCCCGGCTGGCTCCAGGCCCCCCATTCATGGTGATCAATGTGGGTTCAGTGCCTGCCGTGAGGGAAGGAGCTCCAGGTGGTTTTCCTCTTTAGAGGCCAGCGTGAGAGTCCCGCGTCAAGTGAATTCAGTCCCCAAACTTTAACTCAAAGCAGACACGTCCCATCAGCATCCCTGGAGCCGACAGCGCCCTTGAGTCAGCAAAGATCTGGGGTCAGAGGCTGACTCAGCAGCTCCCATGCTGAGTCAGCTTTCTGAGCACCCAGTTTCCCCTCATTCTGTCACCAGGCTCATAGGCCGGTGATGGTGAAACAAGAGTGCGTGTGAAACACCCGGGAATGCACGCACCTCGTTAAATTCATCCAAAGGAGATAACGGGTGAGGCAGAGGGCCCTCCGCCACTTTAGCTGCTTCATATAGGGCAGTGGTTCTCAACCTTCCTAATGCCGCGACCTTGAATACAGTTCCTCATGGGGTGGTGACCCCCAACCACAAAATTATTTTCGTTGCTACTGCATAACTGTGATTTTGTTACTGTTATGAATCATAATGTAAATATCTGATATGTAGGATGTCTTAGGTGACCCCCAACGGGGTCGCAACCCACAGGTTGAGAACCGCTGATATAGTGTTTTTATGCACTAGGTCGCCTCAGAACTCGGATACCACAGCAGTGGGGTGAGGCGGGCCCAGACCAGACCCCCCATGTGGCAAGACTGCCATACTGGCGTGTGGCCAGACCCTCTGCCGGGCCTCCTCCCCGCTCACCTGTGCTTCAGGTGTGGTTCGCCAGCCTCAGGATCCTCGGCACCTGGAACGGGACCGGGCTCAAAGCTGGCACCTCAGCGAACATCTGCTGAATGAATGAAAGAAGAAGAAAAACAATTAAGGCAGCGGTTCTCAACCTGTGGGTCTCGACCCCTTTTCATAGGGGTCGCCTAAGACCATCGGAAAATGCAGATATTTACATCATGATGCATACAGTAGCAAAATTTCATGGTTGGAGGTCACCACCCAGTGAGGAACTGTATGCAAGGGTCGCGGCCTTAGGAAGGTTGAGAACCGCTGAATTAGGGGAACCATAGTCTCATGGTTCAACTAGCAATGCCGCTTCTTCTTCAAGGTCCAGATCAGCACCTTCTCTCTGCAGCTCTCCTGCCTCCCTCGCCTTGTCCCCCTCCTACTTCCTACTATGCCCCTAAGGTTCCTTTCCTCTCCCTCTCTCGCACCTCTCCCTCTCCCAGGATAGAATGGGTCTCTCTCTCTCTCTCTCTCTCTCTCTCTCTCTCTCTCTCTCTCTCTCTCTCTCTCTCTGAAAACCTAGAGAGAGCCAGAGGTGACCCAGCAGATAAGCGCAGTCTCCTCCTAGCGCTGAGCCATGGCTGCTGGCCTCCACTTGGCTGTGGCCATGGAGCGCTTTCCCCAGGGCCAAAGACACAGCGCAGCAGCGCGGGACCAGAAGGCGTACATTGGGGTGCAAACCTAGACGTGAAGCGCAGGAACTGATGACAGAGGGCACGGAGGGGAGTCTGAGGAGAGACAGAGAGGAGAGGTGTGTTGTGGCGAGCCCACGGTGACCACCCAGCAAGGCGGAGGACGTGAATGACATTTGTGTCAGATAAACCAGCGCTTCTCACTCTGCGGCATGCACAGGAGTTGGCTGGGGTCTTGTCCAAAGTCAGACTGCACTCCGGGGTGTCTGGCCTTGCGCTCAAGACACTACACCTCTAACAAGTGCCCAGGGGTTGCCGCTGCCGCTGGACCCAGCATCGTGCTTTGGACAACGAGGGTTTAGGGCAAAGGGCACTGACCAGGCTCCCACGCGTGTCCCAGCTTATCTTTGTGAAATGTGCACAGGCCACCAGACCCAACCTGAAAGACTCCGAACTTCAGTGCCCAAAGGGATCCTCTGGTCACTTCCTCTCATCTCGCAGCCTCTGCCTGGACACTCCCGGGCATGGGGCAGCCTCTTCCAGGCAGCCAAGGCTAAAAGAGGATTAAAAATCTCCACAGGCCAAAACCGGTTTGGCTCAATGGATAGAGTGTCAGCCTGCAGACTGAAAGGTTCCAGGTTCGATTCCTGTCAGGGGCATGTATCTTGGTTGCGGACACACCTCCAGTAGGGGGCGTGCAAGAGGCAGCTGATCAATGTCTCTCTCATCGATGTTTCTAATTCTCTATCCCTCTCCCTTTTTCTCTGTGAAAAATCAATAAAATATATTTAAAAGAAAAAAAGAAAGAAAAATCTCCACAGTTCAATTTCAAACCTCTAGTCCCACCCCCAGAGCCACACCAGCTCCCACAGCATAGACAGGAGTGGCCATAAAAACATCAGCTCGACTTCCCTCCCAAGTATGCTTAATCCACACCAAATTTCACTTCACTGGCTGTTGTTCCTTCCAAACACGTGATGTGAGAGCCTGTCTGTAGGTGTCCCTGTTTCTTACACGCCCCTCACCCCCAACACATACAACTCTGGACAGTGACCACCAGGGGAGCCTGCGTTATCTTAACATAGTAGGTGATTGGTAACTGTTGGTTGAATTCATTAATAAAAAGTTTGACTTTTTTTTTTTTACTACCGTATTTTCCGACGTATAAGACGACTTTTTAACCCAGCAAAATCTTCTCAAAAGTCGGGGGTCGTCTTATACGCCCAGTCATCTTATATGCCAGAAAATACGGTAGTTAGATTAATCAAATTAGATTTTAAGGCGGTCAAATCTGGTGACACAGATTTGGTGAGCTTGAGTGGCCTTATTCAAGGGAACTGGCAGGGAGAAGAAAAGAATAAAAGCTGTGGTTCCTGGAACAAATGGTAATGCTAGTTGCTCACAGCATGAGGTGGATGGCATTGGGTTATCCTAGAATAATTACAAAATTCTCCAATAAGAAGATATCCTAGACCCTGCATAAATCTGAGATGACAAATAGATGGCATAAAGAGTCATTTCTCTCCCAGCCTGTGCCTGTGGCAGACATCACTAATCAATCACAGCACTTTCCCTGCTCGATATAGATCTGATTTGAAAATCCTAAGGTTTACACCCAGCATGGAGGTTTATTCACCTGCCCACTTAACCTTACACTTCTGAGCATGTCCATCTGAGTTTGAATTTGTACAGTTCTCTTGAGTTCATCTGATGTCCCTTTGTTTCCTGTGAGTCACAGCTCAGCCTGCACCATCTTGGGTTTGAGGTAAGAGAGGCCCCCACTCCACTGGGCATAGTACCATGAGGACAGGGATTGTGTCTTGTGCAGTCAATCATTCATTGACCAAATATTCATAAAGCCGGGTTCACTGCTATATCTGAAGTTCCTAATGTCTATTTATCCATGTATGAAAGATGGATGGATAGATGGATGGATGGATGGATAAAAGGATGAATGGATAGAAGGATGGATGGATGGAAGGATGGATGGATGGAAGGAAGGATGAATGGATGGAAGGATGGATGGAAGGAAGGATGGATGGATGGATGGATGGAAGGATGGATGGATGGATGGAAGGAAGGATGGATGGATGGATGGATGGACTGATACATGTTTGAGTAGTCACCTCTCATACACTGGTGCCTGGTAGTTCTGAGCCAGGATATTCCTCTGCTTCCTCTTTCAATGCCCAAATGGCTCTTTTCTGTTTGTCTTCCCTTGTTTATACCGAGCACATTCCACACACACAGCCTCACCACCCCCAGGCGCGACACTCCCGTGATCTGGAGGCACTTCCGGACACGTTTTCATCTGTGCCTCCTAGACTCTAGTCAGTCAACCCAGATGTGTTTCTGTGGATGAAACTTGTCTTAATGGAGAGATTTACTATTTTCCGTGAGATTCCGTCACTTAGTATTCCTGTAAAATGCCACTTTAGAACTTTTACATAACTGCTTTGTTCATTCTCATGCACAGTTGGACAAGGCAGTTACTATGATCTCATTTTACAATGGAGGAAATAGAGGCTCAGAGAGACCGTTGATTTGTACAAGATGTCACATCTCAGTTGCAGAGTGGAGTCGGAGCCCGGTCTGCCTGGTTTGCAAGCCTGCACGCTCTCTAAGGGGGCTGTGGCTGGTTGGGGGCTCTGGCCCCTTGAGTCTTGGGAAGCTGTGTGGGTGCACGAGAAGTTGGGGTTTCCGCCCTGTGGTCATCCGCTCACAGAAAGGGTCATTCCCCCGGGTTAGTGAGGCGGGTGTCACCCAGCTTTTCCCTCTGATGTTGGGCTCCCCGTACTTTGCTGTCCTCATTTGCCCATCTCCCCCTTAGATGTCTCTAAGCCTTGCAGAGAGGAGTTGACAGGGTACCCCCTCCCTCTCCAAAAAGGGGCGGGGTACCCTGCCCCTTCCAAGCTTCCCCCAATGAAGGATTTCCTGAGGCTAAAGACAGAGCGAGAGCTGAGAGCCGCCTTCCCCTGGCCCTGCCTGCCCCTTCCAGCAGCTGCAGCGCCCTCACCCAGCTGGGCCCCCGGGGCCAAGTCTGGGGTGACCCAGGCACCAGCACCTCACCTTCTGGCCCTGGAACAACCCCCAGGCCTTGCCCAGCCCAGGGCCACCCCTGCTCTCCTGCACTGGGAAAGCCCCACTTTGTGTAATGGTTTAATTATCATGTCAATGTGGATTCATTACCATGGCAGCTGTCATGGCAAATGGGGGAGGCGGGGGCTCCGAGCCCCTCTGGCCAGCCTAATTGATGTAGTGCACAGAATACTGTATTTACTCAACGATGCTCCGGGGTTTGCTTCTGACCTGGGAAGGGCATCGGTGCTCACAGAATCAATAGCAGCTGAGTTTTCATCCTCAGCGAGGGGACAGCGTCCATGGACTTAACCCCTCCAGGCCCACCCAGAGGCTTGCAGGAGTCCCGGTGCAGTGAGAAGCTGCAGATGTGGGGGGCCAGACAGGGGAAAGCTTCTCCTTCAGTGTTCATTCTGATTTCCACCAGGGCCATATTCAACTCTGCATCCCTCCCAGCTACTACAGCAGCGGTTCTCAACCTGTGGGTTGCGACCCCTTTGGGAGTCTAACGACCCTTTCACAGGGGTCACCTAAGACCATCAGAAAACACCTATTTCCCATGGTCTTAGGAACCAACACACCGCTCCTCGGTGTAGCAAAGTGTAGCCATGTAGCTTACTGTTGTCATAGGAAGACTGTTACCCATGCTACACCACGATTCAAGAGAAAAAAATTTCATTCATTTGTAATTAGAAATAAATATGTCACAATATATAATTACATATTGTTTTTGTGATTAATCCCCATGCTTTAATTATATTCAATTTGTAACAATGAAAATACATCCTGCCTATCAGATATTCACATTACAGTTCATAACAGTAGCAAAATTACAGTTATGAAAAGTAGCAACAGAAATAATTTTATGGTTCGGGGTCACCACCACATGAGGAGTTGTCTGAAAGGGTTGCAGCATTAGGAAGGTTGAGAACCACTCTATTACAGGGTGTATCACAGCTCGGTGTTGAATAAATGTAGATGAAATGAGGGATAACTCACTTTTACGGAACGCCGGCTGTGGCAGACACTGTCCTAGCTTTTACAGGTGCATCAACTGATAGTTCTCCCACCCCCGTGAGAAGCATTGTGCTGGTTCTCCGCTGCTGTGTGGCTGACCACACTTAGCGACTGAACACCACAAGTGATTGTTACTACAGCTCAGGTTCTATAGACAGGAGTTTGGACAAGATGCAGAGATGCCTCATTTATCTCCATTCCATAAGGGCTGGTCCCTAGAATGGCTTAAAGCAGGGGTTCTCAACCTGTGGGTCTCGACCCCTTTGGGGGTCGAACAACCCTTTCATCGGGGTCACCTAAGACATCCTGCATATCAGATACTTACATTACAATTCATTAACAGTAGCACAATGACAGTTATGAAGTAGCAACGAAAATAATTTTATGGTTGGGGGTCACCACAACATGAGGAACTGTGTTAAAGGGTCGCGGCATCAGAAAGGTTGAGAACCACTGGCTTAAAGGGACTAGGGTACTAGAGCTAGAGGCTACCTAGGCCTCTGTCTCCCCAAACACACAGTGTCTTCCAATGGCTGCTTGCGTTTCCTCACAGCATGGCAGCCTCTTTTGTGGAAGTTTCTGGTTTCCAGGTGGAATCTGACAATCCTCTTAAAGCCTGGCATAGGACATAGGACATAGGACATTCTTCTACACTTTATTGGTCAAACAATGGCAAGCCAGCTCAGATTCAAGGAGAGAGCAAATAGGTGGCATCTCTGGAGTGGAGAAGTCCCCAAGGATTTAGAGCCATCGCTAATGCACCATAGATACTGTGATTGTTCCCCAATATGATGGGAAATCAAGGTCTAGCGGGAGAGTAACTACCTCCCTCAAAGTTGCACAGAGGGAAGTGGTGATGCTAGAGGTTGGACCTAGGGAGTTTGGCTCTTGAGACCTTAATTGCTATGCTCTGTGACCTTGGATATCTCAGATTCCAACTTGGGTCTCAGCTTCCTATAGAGCAGCGGTTCTCAACCTGTGGGTCGCGACCACTTTGTGGTTCGAATGACTCTTTCACAGGGGTCGCCTAAGACCATCGGAAAATGCAGATATTTACATCACGATGCATAACAGTAGCAAAATTTCATGGTTGGGGGTCACCACCCCATGAGGAACTCTATGCAACGGTAGCGGCCTTAGGAAGGTTGAGAACCAGTGCTTTAGAGTGAGGGGGATTGGACCATATTTTTCAAAAGGCCCCTCACACACGAGCAGTTTCTAATTCTCAACTAGAAGGAGAATAATTTCACCCTGGTTTATGCACACATTGGTTTGGGGTACAAGTGGTTGGACTTCCTCTCTCTGCAAGTCTTAAAAATGTCAATTAAATCTCTAGAGATTCCTCAGAAAAGTCAAATCCAAGGGGAGCCAATCTGTAAGCACCTGAGTTGCAGGTGCCGTGGCAGCTGGGTCTTAGAAGTGCAGGTGGAGGAGGGTCATATTAGCCTTGCTCATTTCTCCCCACCGATAGGCGGCCCCAGGAGGTGGGCCCTCCCCAACCTGTCAGGCAGTGATTCACCCCAGAAATCACCGCATAATTGGAACGGGACACATTTCAGGATCTGGGTGAGAGAAAGGACCCGTAGCAAAGGGACAAAGTCCCCTTTCTGCAGAGGAAACATTGTCTGGACAACCTTCGGCTCCTAAGAGCCCAAGCCGATCAGGCCCTTGGTGTGAATGAGGTTCGGGGGGCTCGTGGTTTGGGGGCAAATCTAATGAGACTGACCCAAACCTGTGAACGTAGTCTTGGCTCACAGGAGACAAACTGCCTGGGTGAACTTGGAGGAGCCTCTGACCCTCTCTGTGGCCCAGTGATCTCGTCCCCAAGAAAGGACTCTGATGAAGCCCCAGAGGACAAATAGGTTTCATCACTGGGCCAGCTTCACTGACCGGAAGTGGCCTCCTTGCGGCCTGGGTGGAGGATGCTTGGACCCCACCAATACAGTGTCCTGTGATGGACACTCCCTGGAGACGGCTTGAGCCAGAGATGCCTGGCTTCAAATCCTGGATCCTCCACTTAGTAAATTCTTTGAAATTTTGCCACAAAGCAAGAGTCACAGGCATTTCAAAGACTTGATGGTGGTTTCAATGGGCCGATATGGCAAAGTCTGTCAACCCACCGCCTGGCGCATCATGAGTGTTCGATCGATGGTCGTTGGATACACAACCTGAGCACCACTGGGATATACAGTGACAGGCAGGGAAGCCTTGAGTTTCCTAAATAAGTAGCAAATCCCATATTACAACAGTCTGTGCCATTTTAGATCAGCTTGAAGCCTGCAGTTAACGCTGGAGGCCTGCTGGAATACGAAAACCATAATGTAAATGCACTTTTCTCACCTAAAAACGGACATGATACCTACCCTCAGATGAGGAAAGGTGAGCATTAAATGGGGTAAAATGGATACAGTGCCTGGTGCAGAGCGAGTACCTGGAATAATGGCTATGGGAGGGCCTTCAGCTGGAACTTACCTCACCCGCCCTTAGAGAACTGAGGAAAAACCACGAATATAACCAGAAAAAGCCTTCAGTTCACCCTTCCCGCTTCACCAAAAACTGCATCTACGAGTAAGCTTGATGATGCAAATGTGGGGGATGTTAGGGCGGGAGCATAAGGGCCTGCTGATGCTGTGGCCTCATTTTGGCTGACAACCTCTCAAATTTAGACTGTGGACTATGCACGGGAATGGACACTCTGCCTGGCACCACTAAAGCGATAGTGATAATGTGATACCAGGCTGTGAGCACTTACAATGTACCACAGTGCACCTCAGAGGCACCGGAACGCCATGAATCTGTGGGAAACCAATGAGGCAAGTCCTATCACTCCCCCCATTGTCAGGGGTCACAGAGAGATCTGGAACCTCCCAAGGTCACAAGCTTATTGGCAGTGGATCTGAGCCCTCTGTCCTTGGGGCTGTGTTTCCAATCTCACTGCCTCCAAGGGACAGATCCTGCGTCACCTGTGGCTCTTTTAGGGACGTGACAGAGGGTGGGAAAACTACCATTGTCCCGAGCCAGGGAGCCTCTACGTGGTGGAGCCATGCAGTCCTCAGTTCCACTCCCAGCCCAGCACTGATGATCCCCACAACCTGCGTCACAACTCACTCCAGAAAAGGGGGGGGGGAGTGTAATTATTGTCTGCCTGCTCTTTGAGATGGGATTCTACTGAAATTTCAGCCACACTGGCATTATTACAGTGGATCTGGGAAGTAAGAAGGCCTCGGAAATCTAAATCTACCCATCGTCCACGTACACCTGTTCAATGCTGAAATACTTGGGTGCATTTCTTTTTCATGAAAACATGATTTTTTTCAATCACAGAAAAGACACCTTTCTCCATGTTTCGGTTCAGTGTGGAGGTGAAAAAAAAAAACAAAGTTGAAAGGATCCAGTTAAAACACGACGATTTCTATAAACGTATAAACAACGCCCACCATCTAACATCCACTCTTCCTTTTCCATCAAACTATTTCTGTCTCCTCCAAACCGCCTTTTCTTTTCATTAGGCAACACTCTCTGCCAATTATTTCTGACGTGAGGTGATTTGCTGACCCTCGCTGACTAGGGTCTCCTCTCCCCCCTCCCACCTACAACACCCACTTTGCATCATAACCAAATACAGCCTCCCCACGGCACCCCCACCTTCCACTGGGGATGATCTCTTTATCCATAACCGACCCCGGGAAGCCCAAGGGGTGACTTTTTAGTGCCCCCAACACCCATGCAGATGGGGGCCGCGGCTCCCCAGTGTAATCCCAGCCCCGAAATGTTACCAGGAGCCCCATGGCTCTTCAATTACCTCCGCTGGCCTGTCAAGACCACAGCGTCTCAAATTCAGTTAGCCGGTCTTTGGGTCTCAGCCAAGGCCCAGCCTCTGCTCCTAATGACAGCCAGCTGAGGGGACACTGAGAGGGGCTAAATTCAATTTGCAGTCCTCCTAATGAGATTAGGGGAGCAGGGTTTTTTATTTTCTCCAAAGTTTGCCATGGCCAGGATGAATGATGGCCCCGGGATGAGCTGTCAACGTCAACAAAGGCTGGAGCTGGGTGGAGTGGGGGATGGGAGATGGCGATGGGGGTGGGGGGGAGTGAGAGGTTTTCCAGACAGTCCAGGAGCCCTGTGTGAGTCACCCAGCAGGTGACAATGTCTGGCTGGCAAAGTGTCGCTGCGGACGGGATACAGAGTCAAGAATGAATCTGAGGAGAGAGAGGCAAATGTCGATTGTAAGCAATATTCCTGCGTAGACTCTCTCTCTCTTTTTTGCTGCTTCTCAATTCTTTCCCACCTGTGTTGACTCTCTAAAAAGTCATTAAGCAAATAGTATGTCTTTGAATACGTCAAACCAGAAGTATCTTCTCAAATAAAGAAGCCAGGCTCCTACTCTCCTGCCTGGAATAGTCCAGGCCAGCACGGCTCTTGAGGAAGGAGAGAGCTGGTGTCTGGAGCCAACGAGGACCTCAGATGCCCACACTGTGTCGGTGAGCGGCTCAAAAGTATGTACTTAATCTGACGCAGAGGGACTTCAGAGCGAGGTGTGAGGTGCAAAACGTGTCCAGTGAATGTTTAGTTAGCACCTGCTTCTGAGTAGCTTCAGGTCCATGAAGGAGAAATAGAGCAGAACATTCTTCTGGGTCACACTGAGAGAGGAAGAGGGAAAGCTCTGGGGAATCCAAAAAGGAAGAGATCCTTGTGGTTGGGAGAGAAGGGATCTTGGTTTTTAGGAGATGGCCTTGAGCTGTACTCCAAAGGAGGAGGGGGTTTGGAAAGGCCGAGAGAAGGGACTCAGGTTGAAGGTCGCTGTGCTTCTCTTGCAGGCCCCGCTGTGCCTTGCTCCAGGATCAGTCCTGATGGGAACTGCAATACTCCTGCTGCCCCAAGCCTGGAGCGAGTGCTCTGAGCACCAATTTGTCCACTGCACCTTCTCAGAGCTCCTCGGAGATGATCTATACATACCACAGGGCTCCTGTCCCACACTGGATCCCTCCATTGATGTGACAATCCTGCGCTCAACCCTACCTGTGGCTCTGCGAACCTCGAGTTGCCTGGTCTTGCCAGTTCTTCTCCAGATGGTGGGAGCTGAGGCTCACTTATCTTGTCCCCTGTTCCCCACCTACTGCCTGAAGTCCTGTTTCTACCAACTGATGGCCAGAAACCATGACATCCTTCCTGGCCTTCCCTGGAATATGGACACTGACCCAAATCTAGACCGTTACTCAGCTTTAGAACAAGTCAACAGGAGTCCAAGCACTTTGTGGACACAAAGTAGATACTTATTACATATTCACTAGCTGAACTAAGCTCATAGGGAAGGCGAAACTTGATAGAGCTTGAGCACAGGAGTGGTTAGACCAGTGGCTGGAAGTGGGGAGGCTTTCTCTGTAAAGATGAGGTTCAGAACCACGACTGTTTCGTTTTCAGAGAATGATACTTTCCTCCGATGCACTCACGGTGGCTGAGTTGTGGCCCACCAGGCCACCGACAGCAGTTCAGGGACTCTTGCCACCAGGAGGAGGCTCGCTCTGTGATGGACTCGTCAGTTTTTCCACTCATGGGAAGGTGCTGCTGATGTCCACAGGCTGGGCAAGGGTGAGGGGTAGGGGGTGGGGGGATTAACCTCATGGCACCACAGTCTGACCTTGGCCACCAGCCAGATGAACCAGAGGAATCCTACGAATTCCAAAACCCTGAACATCTCAGGGGTCTGGCGTGACCAGAACTCTCAGAGAATATCTTCGGGACAAAACAAAACACAAATCCCTTTCAAGGCCTGTGAAGGATCAGGCGGGATGGTTGGGCCTGGATTAAACTGGGTTATGAATCCAAGCCGGCACCTTCCAAGCCCAGTCCTGCCGAGAAGAGGAAGTCCAGACACTGGAATTCTGAGACCAGAAGAGCCCAGGTCTATGGCTAACTCATGGCTACTTTGCTGATGCAGCTCCTTCTATGTTGTCAATCCTTTCTGTATTTCTTTTTTATTCTACTGACTTTTATTAAAATTCCTTATGAAAAGCCCATTCTATCCCAGAGAAGAAGTGGATGTACCATGAAGTGATAGAGATGTCAAAAATGCAAGGCAAAGGCCTAGGACCCTTCGGCCCTTCTCCACTCCACCTGGGAGAACACCTGTGTAGGTCCCAACAAAGAAGGACTGTCCTCGAAGGTGCTGTCTAGGCCACTTTGCATGGGCTCAAGAGCCAGGACCTGTGGAATTTCAATAGACCTGTAGCCCATGTCTCTCTTTCCCGCCTTAGGCTATGACAGGTAGAGATGTATTCTGGGGAAAGGAGAGAAAGAAAAGTCTGGCGAGGATTAAAAAAAAAAAAAAAACGCCAGCTACTAATGCAAGATGCTTATTAATAAAAAGGGGTGACTAAAGGCCAGTCCCTGAGAAACCCAAACTCTCCCTGGTAAAGCGCATTTTCCATCACAAAGGACACTCCCCTCTATTTTCTTATGTGAGCCTCACAACGAGCCTGTGAAGGTTTACCGATCCCCATTTTAAATATGAGAGAATGGAGGCACCCCACACAAATGAGTCACCAAGTTCAAACAACGGGGAGCCCTGAGATGCAAAGCCCAGGCTGTATGATGTCAGACATGATGCCATCTTCATGCACAACCTATGTGCACGGGACGGATCGTCCCTCTCCCCATCTCCTCCGATTTCATCCTATGCAGAGCTCCGGACTCTACTGATCCTCTGATGGTAGACCTGCTGGCCCATCAGAAGGGAACCCTCAGAGGATGGCACCTCTGTGCCAGCTCTGTGCAAGCAGGGAAAGCACCTCACTGCCGTGTAGGGATACATGGGATGTGAAGCAGAGAATTCTAGAATGGGCTCCAAACTTGCTGTGGCAGCCCCACTGCGAACTTGGACAAGAAGGGGCTTCCTCTTTCTACTCTCAACGCCATCTTGGCTCCTGGCCAAGCTCCCACATTCCCAGAGTCTATTTCTCCGGTTGTCTAAATCCCAGGAATGATCACTCGGATCCATCTCTCGCTGCCTACAAATCCATTTTGTGTTTGTTCTTCTCTCCCTTCCCAGCTTTCCCTTTTGCTACACAAAGTGTGCGTGGTCGTTAGCATTTCCAGTGCAAAAGCTACCTCCCGGTGTCTGCTGGGTTTGCAAAAAAACAAAAAAAACACCCCTCGGCTGCCCCTCCTGGGGTAACGCCAGACTGGAGGATGGAGCCCTGGGTCTCTTCACTTTGCGCCACATTATCACAGAAAGGTGGATTAGGAGTTATCTCCGCTCTGCTTTCTCTCAGAGCTCCTTGGCAACACAGCCACTTCGATATAAATACACACCAGAAACGTGCGCGGGCTCATTCTCAGCGCCGAGGCCTTCGGAGGCCCCGGGGGCAGATGCCGGCAGAGAGCAAGGACATCAAGAGATCCCGGGGAGGCAGAGGAGTGCCAGGCCCGCCACTTCAAGGTCAAAGATGGCACCCGTCAAACGCGACGCCCTGCGAACTCTGGCACCCACCCCCGGGGCCCGCACCCAAACGCAAATGGAGATCTCTCATCCGTCTGGATAGCCAGTATGTCACCGTTGAAGCTTCCTTTCATGCCTTACCATTAAACAGGGTCAAGTCACCATGCCAGGCTCCGTTTTCCTAACACTTGCGCTCCCTGGTGTGGCTAACGACACCCATTCAGCTTGAAATTCCGTTGTTCTTAGCCAGGGCTCACTGAGATTAAACCCAGAGGCGACACAGCTGTGTTTCTGGGTGTAAGAGCGTGCCGTGTTTTACAACTGAACTCGTTCCTAGCACGTTGTTCACTCTGAGGGCTACGAGATCTACATATTCAGGAGACCGAGGCAAACCATACAGGGCCAATCACATGTCATTACCTCCCACTGGCCCTCTCCTCGGTCGGACCATAGACCACCACGCACAGATTTGATTCAGGCACATGTAGGGGACACATATGTCAGCTTTAAGGATGGAGACGCAGGAATGAGATGCCCTCAATGTCTCTCAAACACATGACGGTCCTCTGAACGTTCACGAAGCTGTCAGACATTCCCCACCCTCAGAGAGCCTGGGAAAAATACAACAAAGAGGCCAGGCCGAGGAGAAGCAGCAGAGGAGCGAGATGCGTTCGTTGTAAATAGTTGAAACCATGTTCTTATCTTGGCTCAGCCCTGCGTCCTGTCTTGTCTCCGAGCACTGTAAATATTTAATGTGCTATATAGCTGCATCTCTCACTGGCCCAGGGGAGAGGAATAAAGCCACGCGTGGGACCCTGTCTCACTGGTGCGCAGACTGCCCGCAGGAGAGCACCCGGAGAGGGCCCGTGTGGATGCCAGCACCTTCTGTGCCCTGGACCACGGGCTGAAAATCAGGGTCCACCCACCCGGCTCAGGAATGTGAGGTCAGTTCTGAGCAGCAGGCTCCTTCGTGCAGTTAGCTGGCTGCTCTTTCTTTTTTTTCCTATAGTGGTACCTCGAGATACAAGTGCCCTAACATACGAGGTTTTTTTTGAGATACGAGCCGTTGAGCGAGCGATTTTTGGTTTGAAATACGAGCAAGAGATGAGATAGGAGTCATCACGCGGATTGGCCGGCTGCACACGACCCACCAGTTTACCGCGACGCAAGCGTCTCATAGTTTCCCACGCCTCAAGGTTACGGAACGAATTAAACTCGTATCTCGAGGTACGACTGTATTTCCATCTTCCTAACATGAAGGAAATGAGCAGAACCAATGAGGAAAACACTCCTGTTCGTTAAAAACTACCCAGAAATCTTTTCAGTCTCAGGATGATTTTCTCTAAAGGAATGATTTTTACTCCTTTTTCATTTCCCCCACAGCCTACCCTTATGGCTGGACTTGGTGTTCATTGTCCATGGACCCAAAGCAGCTTCCAGAGCAGCTGTCTGGCCAAGGGAAGGGAAGGGGAGACCGTGAGGACACAGAGGCCCAGAAGCCCCGCCTCTGTGGACGGGTCTGTCCTGCCTGCCACCCCACCTGACACCTGGCTGTTCGCCCCAGGTCCCCCTTTGCCCTTTGCCCTGCCTGGCTCCTCCAGCCTCCCCGCTGTTCACCCTGATGCTTCCTCCCCCAGGACCGGAGTGCTTCAGCCCTGTCTGCTATGGCGGCCAAGGGCACCAGCTCTCCCGGGAGAGGGCGGAGAAGCAGGCAGAGGGTGTGTCTAACTGGCACCCCCTCCCACCGTTCCTCTGACCCCTTGTTGTCTTAACCTTGGGAAGATGGACCCTTTCTGCACTGCAGCCGGCACTTGTACAAACCGGGGATGAACACACCTCCCCAGGGGCTTTTGAAGAGCCAGTCCTACCCTGAATGAGACTCCCTGTGCACCCCTATGTCTCCTCTCTGAAGGGCTGGGGGCCCAGGGCCGTGCCAGCCAGAAATGGTCTCTGGGGGTGGACACTGTGGGCTTTGCTCTTGAACATGGAACCAGGAGGAGTGGTGCCTGAGAAGCAGTCTGCGATGAGGACGTTTCTGTGCAAGAAAAGCCCGTCTTTCCCTCTGCAGGGAGGACAGCGTGTGGCCTCCCACGCAGGAGGATTGGCGGTGGGAGAAATGCGGGTCACAGCTCAGGTCCCCTGCCCAGGGGCCATCTGCCCAGGTGCCCTCTGAGAGCTGAGAACCCCCTGAGCTTCCGCCGTCTGGCCTTTGTCTGCTTTGCCCATTGAGTGTCCAGAGAGAAGGGACGAGGCCAGGGGACAGAGAAAGCAAGAAGGAAATGTGTCTGCAGACAGGTCCCAAGACAACGGAGCATGCCAGACACTGACGCCCCCAGACAGGGGGAGCGGACAGGGCCCTCATGAGCTTGTCTAGTGAAAATGCCGGACAGCCTCCCACAGTCTGATTTCCTACACCCCGAGGCATTTTCAAGTCTCTCAGCAGCATAAAATGTGGAGATATATGGAGACCGGGGGTCTGTCTATGCCGGACACCGAACATGGTCTCACTGATAGAAAGATGTGGACAGGAAGCTGGAAGGCTGGTCAACAACCTTAACTGCTCTCACCACTCACTGTTTAGTGGAGACATTGTTAGCTGAAGCGGCCTCTACCTGTTTGTCTTCTGTGTTTTTGTTCTTGGAATTTCCTGCCTAAAGGCTATGGGTGTGTCCCAAATTCACAATAACAGGGGTAGCAAGGCCAGAGCAGTGTATAGTCCTCCCACTGGAGGTGGGCTCCCGCCTGGCCTCCCGATATTCCCATATTAATACTTTTCTAGTCTCTTTTCACTTGTGAGCGGCCTCCTCCAGAACCCGAACCCTGAACCGGAACCTTGAACCACACAGGATGTGAAAGGGGTTCCCACATGTCTATACATCATGCACCTGTCTGTCTGTCTGTCTGTCTGTCTATCCATCTACCTACCTGTCATCGTTCACAAGCTGGCTGGGATTCTCTGCTGAACGCACACAATGTAGATTCATTTGGATGCAAATACACCAGGAAGCCTCAGGGGGGTGCTATGAGCCCCAGGGGTGCAGACGCGGCTCCAGGTGCCTATTTACATGCACCCCTGGAATCAAAGGTCATCCATATCCTCCCACCGCCTCCAGCTGCATTTCTCAGATGGGACGCGGGGGACTGCTCTACAGTCTCCGCGGTCTTTTCTGCGGATGTGAAGGTCACTTAACAGCGTCCTTGCATCTCATAACATTGTTCTTATGTGAGATGGGGGAGTCCTCTCCCCTTTACAGCTCCCTCGCTCCTCTCCGCCTCGGTCGTCTTCCCTTACCTAACCACATGCCTGTCATTCATTCGTCCATCAGCCGTTCAGCTCATGTGCGCCAAGAGCCCGATGGAAACTTTGCTGGGCACGTGAGACACAGTTTCTGCTCTCGTGAAACGCAGAGTCTAGGGAGAGACAGAGCATGTGTAGAACTTAATACAGAAGGATACGATCCTGAGGTGCATGCCGGGATGTGCTGTGCAGACCCCCTTCAGGGTGGGAGAAATCGTTGTCCAGCTGCTGGCAGTTCTCCCAGAACACAGCCCTTGAGGGACTGCCTTCGTGGGAGAGAGGGCTGTAACACCCCAGATCACGCCCCCTCCCTGGAAGAATCCACTTGACCCCACGCCTCTTGACCCATTGCCCCCCTCTGGGCATCCACGAATGACTTTTCCAGCTTCTGAACCCCCCAAATGTACACACTCACGATGGCTGTACCTTCCTCTCCCCATAGGGCCATGGACCTATGAAGCAGCCAATGTTTAGAAGCCACCAATGTCCCTTCGTCTGCCAAGTCTTAGAAAACAGGACACGCCGAGACCGGTTTGGCTCAGTGGATAGAGCATCAGCCTGAGGACTGAAAAGTCCCAGGTTCGATTCTGGTTAGGGGCATGTACCTTGCTTGCTGGCACATCTCCACAGTGGGGCATGCAGGAGGCGGCTGATCGATGTCTCTCTCTCATCGATGTTTCTGACTTTCTCTCTCTCTCCCTTCCTCTCTGTAAAAAATCAATAAAATATTTTAAAAAAAAGAAAACAGGACACCAGGAGGCAAAAAGAGAGGGCAGGTGATGATACGTAGGACAGTCTCCAAAAATAGGGTTAGCTGGGGTGATGGGGCAAGAACCTGCAACGCAATGCATTCTGGGTATTGTGACATTTTTTTTCATATGCCAGTGGTGCGGAGTCTGACAGGACCAGAGAGGGAAGAAGGCCTTCTCAGCAGGCCCGCCATAGGTTGGTAAAAGCCTGCCAAGTACTGTGAACTTGACTGTGAACATCAATCCCCCTTTCCAGCATGGGACAGAGAGCAGGTGGATGCAGCATCGAGCCAGGGGCCTTCACACAGGTTATCTGCTGACACCCGGAGCTTAAGCTGCCCTCACCTTTTGGAAAATGACTAATGCTTACTGGTAACCGCTACTGGAATTTACGATGGGCTGCACGCTAAGGTTAATAGAGGAGGAGATATTCTTCATTTCAAAAGCCGAAAGCAAAGGGAAAATCAAGGAAGTATCAGAACCAGAAACCACAGCAGAATAAGGTGGGTATGAAATGAAATGAGTAAAATTTAACACGAAAGGGAAGCAGGTTAAGCTTGCCTGATAACAGCTCCATGGTTTCCTATAGCATGGGAAGATCCACATGAACACATAACACATGTTTAGGGATAAACACATCATGCACGAGGATAAAGCCACAGTCAGAAGAACAACGTATGATGAGCAGCAACAGAAAGCAGGGGTCACCGCTTTAATTGTGGGGTAGAATGACCCTGGGGGTGACAGTGTGTCCCCTCCTCTCCTGTCTCCCTCGTGTCTCTTTCCTCCACCACTTCTGAGGCTGGATGAACAGCATCAGGGACAGATCGGAGGGAGAAAATACAAGTCCAAGGAGTGTACTCCACGGGGGACAGACCCTGTAAAACTGAGGTGTCGGGGACATGCTGCAGCATGTTACATGGGACGAGGCAGAGCGAGGCACGAGATAAAGGGACCAGGATGCTGGGGCCCAGAGTTCTGGTCTTGGAGGAGGGAGAGTGTGTGTGTTTCTGGAAGGAGATTACAGTAGGTCTCCTTTAAAACGTAAGAGAGACGCAAGTACAATTAGAATTCCAAACGTAAAAGTTTTCCCTTTTTCTTAATGAAACACTGACTAGGGACTCAAAGAATTTCAAAAACCTTCAGAAGTTGGAAAAAAAAAAAAAAACCTCTACAGTCCATCCCTACTCTTGGCTATGATGTAGCAAACTAGAAATTAAAGATGATTTTTTAAATGAAATCCCCAACTACTTATAAACTATAAACTTTTATTTCTCTAAAATTCTTTTGTTGGCAAATAAAATGGCAACACAAATTACTTAGAAAGCAATGTCTAGAAGAATATGCCATTTAAAATGTAAAGGATTTGGCCAAAACCATGAGAAAAATATGCATAGCCCTAAATCTTATTAAACAGAAAGAATGAAAATAAAGTAATAATAAACTCAAATCATGAAGCTATAGAGAAAACATTTAAAAATATAAAAAAAGAGGAAACATTTTGCATAGAGGAATGGGAATTAATGTTTTAAAATAATAAAATTGAGAAATGAGCTAATTCTTTGAAAATACCAACAAACATATATCATTTAAAAAAAGTGACATACACGCAATATTAAAAATTGGAAACGTAATAAAATTACAGATTTTGGAATTTTAAGCAGAGATTTGATCATAATACCATACAACTGGGTAACTATTTGGAAAGAACAAAGCTACATTCTTAGTCATACCAAAACCAAAATTAATTCCAGATAGGTTAAAATAGAAAATAAAGTATATGTAAATGTTTATATTAATTTATGGTAGAGAGGAATTTTATAAGTATGACATCAAAAGCAGCAACCATAAATGAAATAATTGATTAGTTGCACCACATTAAGAAACCAAACTCCTATACAGGAAGTAAAAATATATCACTCTAAGAAGTAAATGACAACTTGGGAAAAATATTTCTGATATATGTGACAAAATATTTGTGATTCTAATACATAAAATAGCCTATCTAATAAAGAGGGAATATGCTAATTGATCCTCACATCATCACAAAGGTGGCGGTACCCACAGCCAATAAGGAGGGAATATGCTAATTGACTGCCCTGTCCTCAAAGATGGCAGTGCCCACAGCCACAAGATGGTGGTTCCTGTTTGTTTTAGGCCTCTAGCCATGATTCTATTGAGGGCAGGCACTGCTGTTACCTTTGCACACCCAGCCCTTAGCCCAGTGGTTTATATATTGTGGACATCATTAACTGTTAGCATTTCCAGGAAGGAAGGAAGGAGGGCAGAGGGAAAGGAGGGAAGAAAGGGAGTGAGGGAGGTAGGGGAAAACAGAGGAAGACAGGAGAGAAGAAAAGGGAGGGAAGATGGGGAGAAGGAAGGAAAGAGGAGAAGAAGGAAGGGAAGGAAGGAGGGAGAGAAGAGGGGAGGAAGAGAAAAGAAGGGAAGGGGGACTGGGAGGGGAAATGAAAGGAGAAAAGGCAGAAAGAAGAAGGAGAAGAAGGGCAGAAAATGGGGTGGTAGGTACCACCTCTGCACAGACCTCCACCTCCTGGAGATGAAGTAAAACCCCAGCCTTAGCTGCCTGCCATGCCGGGTCCCCACTTCTGCCACGTCCCTCTGTCTTAGGTGCCCTGTGACGCTGCTGGGGGTGCCAGTCTCCCAGGGCTCAGACGCAGGACCCCGTCTACAAAGACCGTTCCCACCAGGTACGGGGGGGGCGTGCAGATGTGTGCTCCCCCGGCCACAGCTGGAGCACCGCCGCGCACAGTTCCCCAATCACCAGCAGACATGACCTAATTGATAAGGGCCGTTCCCAGTCCTGTGCGACACACAATCAGACTCTGTTCCCGGGCCCGGTGACATCAGCGTTCTTGGCCGGGCCGTTGGAAGGGAATGTCTCTCCCGCCCAAGATAAGCTGGAATCTCGGGACAGACCCATTCCCCGAGGACCCCCAGCTCCAGTCTCCCACCCACTCCATCTGCCCTGTCCACGCAGGGCCGGGCTCTCGCTGACATTGACCCCGGCGCAGCTGGGGCTCCTCACCAGCTCCCCGTGACAGTGGGAAGCAGATTGGAGGCTCCGGGCCTTTGGTGTCATTGGACGGACATACGCAAACCCCTGAGGACCATCTCTCCCTCTACCCTATCCCCCCCCACCCCGACCCTCGACACAACTGTGCATCCACATTGAAAATGTCCATCTGGTCTCTCCTGGCAATGGCCTCCTGGTGATAACGTATTTCCTTAATGGCACTTGGATGGCGTGTGAACCCAAGAAGCGATGGGCCTTGGCCACCACCAATGGCCAACTCAGGCCAAGAAGCACGGAGAAGCACAGAGCAGCGCCCCGCTTACAAGCTGAACCCCGAAATGCAGCCCGAGGCAGGGGCGTCCTCTGCCTGGTGAAGGCCCAGGTGGGTGTGAATCCGGGGCGAGCAGAGCCTCTCCCTCAAGTGCTGGGACCTCTCTTCCGGTTGCAAAAGAAATCTGAATTGGCGAATTGGTCCCTGGCCCCTGAGATTGAAGGGAAGATATACAGGGTGGGACAAAAGTAGATTTACAGCTGTGAAACGGCTTACTCTTATATGAATATTTAGCAATTATTGTATGGTTTTCCACACAGACAGCTGTAAGCCTACTTTCCCCCCCACCCTGTATGACTACAGGAGAGAGAACAGCAGCAGTTGGTTTTATGGGGTGTTGGGGTGGGTGGGGAGGGGAGGTGTAGATAAAGGAGAGGGTGATCTCTCTTATCTTTGTCTCGTAGCATAATGGGGAGTTTGGAGCCAAAGAGACCCAAGTTCAAGCACTGTCTCTACCGTTTACTGTCCCTATAACCCTGGCAAACTTCCCTCCCTCACTTAGTTTCCGCGTGTGCTTCTTGTGAAGACTCAGAGAGAAAGCTGTAACCCCCGGCCCAGAGGGAGGGCAATTCTTTTTTTTTTTTTTTTTTAATATATTTTACTGATTTTTTACAGAGAGGAAGGGAGAGGGATAGAGAGTTAGAAACATCGATGGGAGAGCAGAGAGCAATTCTTTCAAACTCAGGTGTGTGAGGAGCTCAAAACCCTGCCCTGGAATTGTGTGTCCAGGTCGCTGGTTTTCCCTTCTGTCATTGGGTGCAGTCTTCCTCCTTCACAGTCAGTGGTGACGCTCTTAGCAATTGCTTTTGGTTAGAGTTGTTATCATCAAAGGTAATGCAGCCGAAACCAGTTTGGCTCAGTGGATAGAGCGTCGGTCTTCGGACTCAAAGGTCCCAGATTCGATTCCAGTCAAGGGCATGTACCGTGGTGGCGGGCACATCCCCAGTAGGGGGTGTTCAGGAGGCAGCTGATCGATGTATCTCTCTCTCATCGATGTTTCTAACTCTCTATCGCTCTCCCTTCCTCTCTATAAAAATCAATAAAATATATATATTTTTAAAAAGTAATGCGAACCATGGCCAGCATTTACAAGAAAACGCTAGCACGGCCAAGGTCTCCATCTCACTCAGAGGAGGATCCTGAGGCTGAAGGAGAGACGGGGAGGGACATTGCTGCCACGGGTCTTGACCCCAAGCCTCGTCATGTGTCACTGGCCCCTGGCAGCACCCTGAGGGGCATAGTGGGCACAGGCCTAGGCCCAGTGGAGAGGCAGCCAGCAGGCTAGCTCGGGATCTGGCCTGCCCCGTCTCTAGAGCAATCGTCCTGGGACTCTTCACATCTCGGGATATTCCTCCGTATTTCACCATTTTCTGTTCTCCTCACGGTTGGGTCTGCACTGAAGCGTCCAGCTTAAGATTTTTGCAAAAATATCCTCCATAGGAAGCTCGTGTGGGTCTGGAATAAAACCCCAAGCCATTAACATCAATGGGATGGCCACACCCTAGGAGGGGGGTTGGGGGTGTTGAAACTCAAGCCCCAGTTGGTGAGCAGCCTCAACCATCACCCCACGACACCCGCCCCTGAGGTGCCGCAGGAGAGCCTAAGGGAGCCTGGTCACTGTGGGGACGTTGAGGGTTCCGCGGGCACCCCAACCAGCGAGTCATGGAAGGAGCCCTGGGGGTGCTCCCCTCCCTGCCCCCTCACCCTGGGAGACCGTGGGCGACCACACCCCTTTCTCTGGGTCCCTGGCTCCCCTTCTAGCTGAGAGGACCGACCGGTTGGCCTCCTTCAGCTCCACTGCTGTGGAGTGTGGAGTGCTCCCCGAGTTGGCCTCCCCATCCCTCTGCTTCCCAGGCCTCTGCCCAGGCCTCCGCACCCCCACATACAACCGGAGCAGAGGCCGCAGCCCCCCTCATACCCCCCGCCCCATTTAAGAATTTGCATCTCCAGGGGGAGGATTCTGGGTAGAGTTTCACTCTCCTTCACCTGAGCACCCACTGCCACCTCTCCCCTGGCAGGGGCGCCAGCAGGACCAGAGAGCTGCCCGCTCCACATCTCATCCCCTCGAGGAGGCACAGCCACAGCTCCTCCAAGTTCACACACAGCCTCCTCTCTCCGCGCTCAGACAGTTCGTTGAAACTGGTGAAATGAAGCAGACCCCACCGAAAGGGTTTGATAAGAGCTGTGCATCGGCTTCGCGATTAATAACCGGGGGGAGTGTAACTCGGCTGCCTCTGCTAGTTTTAAAGAGCCCTCTCCTGCCCACACCTGCCCCCCTACCACGTGCCCATGGCTTTTCGTGCGTAATGCACGGTCCACATTTTTTTTTAAATACATTTTATTGATTTTTTACAGAGAGGAAGGGAGAGAGACAGAAAGTCAGAAACATCGATGAGAGAGAGAAGAAACATCGATCAGCAGCCTCTTGCAAGCCCCAAAGGGGAGATGTGCCTGCAAACAAGGTACATGCCCCCAACCAGAATCAAACCTGGGACCTCACAGTCCACAAGCCGACGCTCTATCCACTGAGCCAAACCGGTCTTGGCGCATGAGACACGTTTTATTCCCTTGGAGGGAGGGTGTCTGCACCTCCAAAGGGAGAGAGGAAAAAAATCCACCCTGATTTTAGGATCCCTCATTGGCTTATGAGCAACATCAGGAAAGAGGAACCATGTTGGAGGGATTCATACTGCATAGGCATGAGGCTAGAAAGAAGCAGTTTAATGTAGTTTTTAAATATATATATATTTTATTATTTTTACAGAAAGGAAGAGAGAGAGAGAGAGAGTTAGAAACATTGATGACAGAGAAACATCGATCAGCTGCCACCTGCACACCCCCTACTGGGGATGTGCCCGCAACCAAGCTACATGCCCTTGACCAGAATCGAACCTAGCACCTTTCAGTCCGCAGGCTGATGCTCTATCCACTGAGCCACACCGGTTTCAGCAATTTAATGTAGTTTTGGAGGCAGAAATGCCACCTTAGAGCAAGGCTCGGCCAGCCACAGAGCCCACGCCCAGTCTGGCCCACGTTTGTAAGGCAACCAATCGACATTTCCAGTCTGAATGGCTGAAGCAATCAAGAGGAATACTATCTCGTGGCTCATGAAAACGATGTGACATTCAAATTTCGGTGTCCATGAAGTCTTATTGGGACGTTGCTTCCATCCTTCACGTGTGTATGGCTGATCCTGCTGACCGAACGTATTCGCAAGCTGGATCTTTACAGAAAAGTTCGCTGACCCCTGACCCAGAGAATTTTTACGTCTTTTTTTTTTTTTAAACCGATCTATTTTTTCATACCGTTTCACATACGGGTGAGCTGGGACACTAAGTGAGAATGGGACTTTAAGGAATGTTCTCCATGTGACTGAGCCCAGCAGACTGTTTATTCCACGAGATGAGTCCCTTTCCGGCCCCTCCACCATGCACTGGCCCTCAGACGCCATCCCCCCGCGGAAGGGCTGTTGAAATGCCCATTAAGAAAAATTGATCCTGAAGTGTGACATCACGTTCTTGATGACACGCGGGATCACGGCGGGACAGGATACACTGACCTGGGGAAAAGCTATTGCACTGAGAGAGCCCCAGGTGCTTGAGGGGAGAGAGGGGTGTAGAGGAGACCACAGCTCACGAAACTGTGGCGTTTGTGGCAGGATCGCGTGGCGCTGAGACCTCTTCTCTCTCTGGTGAGCATCAGAGCTGTGTTCGTGGCTCCGTGGCCACGTGGCTGCCTCCTTTGTCCCGCTGTCAACCCCTCAGGCCGGCTTTCCCGGGTTGTGCTATATTTAGGTGTTGCTTTCGCTCAGTGACATTTGTCAGGAAGGTCACTTTCCAATGCAACTTCTCACACACCGTGAAAGCAGCACCAGGTTGAGAATTCCCAGAACTGACTTTAAAGAAACCCGAAACATTCTTCATGAAAACACGAGGATAGTGAAACGGTCTAATTAATTGAAGAGCTGTAGGAAGCTCAGAGAAAAAACCACGTGGCCAGTCAGTCCTGCATGCAGCCTCGGGGGTCAGGGGAGAAACGGTTGGCCCCTCCTGGGGATGGAAGGTATAAATCTATTCTGGCTCATAAATGACATTTGTCGCAGACCACATGAGGGGTGCTGCTTCCGGACAATGCCCTGCCCCGGCTGAGGGTGTCCTTCCCCAGCCCAGAATCCGCCTGGAGAAAGGGAAGGAAGAAAAACGCGGGCCATAGGCACAGGGGCAGCTTCTCCTCTGATGGACCTTGGGTAACAATCAAGGGCAAAGACAGAGCAGCCACAGAGAGGTGGGCACACAGGATCTCTGTGCATTGAGGGAGGTGGCGGGCCCGTGAGGGCCCACCTACCAGGCCTGGGAGCAGCGGGCCTGGGTCCCTTTACCAGGTATCAGTCTCATGTCTCCAGAAAGTCACCTCACCCCATTACCCAACGCTCCTCATGGCTCCTTCCATATATATCCATGTGAACACTCAAACCGAGATTCCAAGTAAATGTGGCCTTAGAGCAGTGGTTCTCAACCTGTGGGTCGCGACCCCTTGGGGGATCGAATGACCCTTTCACAGGGGTCACCTAAGACCATCAGAAAACACCTATTTTCCATGGTCTTAGGAACCAACAGACCGCTCCTCGGTGTAGCAAAGTGTAGCAATGTCGTTTACTGTTGTCCTATGAAGACTGTTACCTATGCTACACCACGATTCAAGACAAAATTTCATTTATTTGTCATTAGAAATAAATATTTCACAATATAGGATTACATATTGTTTTGTGATTAATCCCTATGCTTTAATTATGTTCCATTTGTAACAATGAAAATACATCCTGCCTACCAGATATTTACATTACAGTTCATAACAGTAGCAAAATGACAGCTATGAAGTAGCAACGGAAATAATTTCATGGTTGGGGGTCACCACCCCATGAGGAGCTGTCTTAAAAGGTCACGGCATTAGGAAGGTTGAGAACCACTGCCATGGAGGGACTGTCTGCGTCAGCCGCTGCACAGGCCACCCGCCCCCTTGGCCTTGATGTGACTCTCACCATTACCCTCAGGGAGGGTCATTGTCATGCCCATGGTGCAGATGCAGTACACAAGGCTCACCGAGGTTCTTTTGGCCCGAGCTGTGGATTCTAAGAATTCAAGTCTGCGCAAGTCTACCGCTCTGCCAGCCACACCCCAACCCCACTGCTCTTCTGCTAAAATGAATGGAATTAAAGAGCTGTTGGGGCAGCCGAAACCGGTTTGGCTCAGTGAATAGAGCGTCGGCCTACAGACTGAAGGGTCCCAGGTTCCATTCCAATCAAGGGCATGGACCTTGGTTATGGGCATATCCCCAGTTGGGGACATGCAGGAGGCGGCTGATCGATGTCTCTCTCTCATCGATGTTTCTAACTCTCTATCCCTCTTCCTTCCTCTCTGTAAAAAAATCAATAAAATATATTTAAAAAAAAAAAGAATTGTTGAGCTTCTCTCTCTCATGAGCCATCCTACCCAACCAAGAAGATCCTCCAATGTACAGCAGGCAGTTACCCTGGACTAGTCATCAGCAAACTTATTAATCAGCAGAGTGGTGAGGCTCCCGAGCCGCAGTTTGCCGACCACTGCCCCGCACCATCTCATCCAGACCCAGAGCTGAGCGGCCAGTCCAGCCCTGGCAGGACGGCTGAGCCTGCCCAGCGGTCACACTTCACACTTGCTCCTCTGCCACCTCTGACGTTAATGGCTGGCGTCCCCACGGCTCCCTTTTCACCTTCTACCACGTGTCTGTCGCCTCGGCTTGTTAATGGCTTTGGGGGGTCCGGTGGCGCCCGTGTACTGCTGTGCCTTTCCCCAGAGACCCCCTCCAGCATTTCTCCTTGGTAAAGGGATGCTTACAACTTGTAAATCAGCCTGTTACCCACAGTCAGATATTTACCGGAGAACTTTCCAAACACGCTGGAGCCACCCGGAGCGGGGCCCACGGTGGGCATGGCGCAGGGTGCTTGCGGGACAAAAGCAGAAATTGGCTGACGGGCCAGAGTGCACGCAGTCCCAGGGCACCATTGTCCGGTGTCACCCTGCAGGGTGAGGCCACCCAGCACCCAGAGCCCAGGAGAAAGCGTGGGCACCCCAAAGCAAGCAGGGAGACGCAGACATCGCTGCTGCCATCTGCCTCAGGAGTCCTGGCTCCGCCTCTCCTCTTTCCCCTGAAGCCTCAACTGCCAGCTTGCCTGGGTTTATGCGCAGAGCATTTTTTATTTTTAAAAAATATATATATATTATTGATTTTTTACAGAGAGGAAGGGAGAGAGATAGAAAGTCAGAAACATCGATGAGAGAGAGACATTGATCAGCCGCCTCCTGCACGCTCCTCACTGTGGAGATGTGCCCACAAGCAAGGTACATGCCCCCGACCGGAATCGAACCCGGGACCTTTCATTCCGCAAGCCGACGACGCTCTATCCACTGAGCCAAACCGGTTACGGCAACATTTTTTATTTTTGAGACTACTTTTTACCCAGGAAAATCTTCTCAGAAGTCGGGAGTCGTCTTATACACCGGGTGTTGTTTTATAGGGTGAGTCTATCCCATACTCTGTATTTTAACTGGAAACAGGGAAAGAGGCTAGAGGTGAGAGGAAGCAAGAGAGTCAGCCCCGGCTTCACAGCAGCACACACTGAAGTCGACGGAGAAACTGTAAAAGGGACTTGTCCCCAGGGAAGACGGCAAAGAAACGAGGAAAATGTGTTTGAGGAAGTCAGGAATGGGGGGCAGTGTCTGAGGTCTTCCATAGGGCGCCGTCGAGGAAGTGCCGTCCCTTTATTGGGTGGAAGGGACAGGGAGGGGATGGCCACTGCCCCTATTCAGATGCTGGCGTCTGAGAACTACGATGAGTGTTCCTTAGAAGCGCACCACATTCTACACTTCTCAAAGCCCTTCCATGCCATCTTGTTTGAGCTGCCTCACAAGCCAACAGAAAGATTGAGAAGGTAGCCGAAACTCTGGCTCAGTGGACAGAGTGTCAGCCTGCAGACTGAAAGGTCTCGGGTTCGATTCTGGTCAAGGGCATGTACCTTGGTTTCGGGCACATCTCTAGTAGGGGGTGTGCAAGAGGCAGCTGATCGATGTGATGTTTCTCTCTCATCTATGTTTCTAACTATCTCTGTCCCTTCCTCTCTGTAAAAAAAAAATCAATAAAATATATTTAAAATTTTTTTTTAAATATTAAGAAGGTAGGTAACCCAGAGAGAGAGAGAGAGACAGAGAGAGAGAGGCATGAGCAGGCGGATGCCAACGTGAATGGAGCTTGACTCCACGCCTGAGGACTGGGACCCAGGCCACCAAGAGAAACGCCCAGACACCTGCCACGTGGGAAGCATAACAAACCCTGGTGTGACGGTCAGACACTGGAGGTAACCTTCTTTAACCCTTTGTGCGCCATAAACATCTACAGATGCGAGATGGTTTCCATTTTGGATGTGTAGCAGTTAACTGGTTAAACTCAGACCCTACAACCAGCAAGGCAAAAATAACGCTAACTGGATTGGTGAGCACTCAGAGGTGTTCAGAGAATGGTGCAACATTCTTACTCCTGTTGGCATTCATTCGACAGATATTTATGGAGGACCCTACTAGGTGTGAGACACTGTCTTGGAGATGATGATAAACCAGCACAGTCTCCTAAAGTAAGCTTTCTGTCGGAGGGATCTAATTAACCTTCCTAGGACAGGCTTGATGTCCAGGTTAAAATCCACCCTGGCAATTGATCTTGACGTTGCCAGCTTTGGGGCTGTGCCTCACATATAACCCTCCACCAATGGAGAAAAGCCATGCATGCTCATGCTCATGCCCAGAGAAGGCATCAGCCCACAGGATGGAAAGGGTCAGGCCTCACATCCTCTTTGCTCCTCTAACCACTGTGCTAAACAGGCAGGCCAGGAGTTTCACCATGAGCAGATGGAGATTCTGAGCAGGGAGGTGTCAGGCCCAGGGCCCACAGCTAGAGACTGATGCCGTGTTTTGGAGTTCTTCCAGAATGGATTGCTTTGCTGCCAATAGGATGGAATGGAAGGGATAGGATGGGACAGTGCCAACACTACTGTGCAGACCACAGACGGCCAAATGTGAGAGATAAGAGGCCTGGGTCAGGAGCACTAACCAAACACAGGATGCCCAGCTCCACTGGAATTTCTGATATGTCCCAAATATTGTCTTTTTGTTGTTGTTGTTTTGTGTTTTGTGGCTAAATTTGGAAACAGACTTCCTCCCATCCACCGAGAAGTTCCAGAGTGCGTTCTAGAGGCCCATGCCATCTACTCTGTCGGGACCCAAGTAGCAATCTCTGGAGAAGGAAGACGCTGCTTCCTTGCACATGACCTGGGTTTGCTGCCTTCTTTAAAGGAGTGTTTGAGCTGATGGGACAGACGTGACTGTCTCTCCGACCAGCAGAGAACCTGGAACATCAACAAGACTGACAGCTGCCATGCATGGAGCCATGACCTGTGCTTCAACCCTTGAACATGCTTAGCATCAGCCACAACTTTCTCCATTTTAGAGTCTGTGATTGAGTCAATAAACTGAGGCCCAAACAGGAAGTGTGAGGAGCTGGGATTTAAACCCCTACAGGGGACAGAGTCTGCGCTCTTCCCATGACACCCCATAAGGAACGAGTGTGCATTTCCCTGAAACTGGACGCGAGCTGCTTCTAACAGGACTTCCTAACAGCTTCCAGCAGCGAGACCTCCCCCAGAGACAAAGGTGCCTCAGAGCAGGAGGACACGGGAAGAGGCCCAGGAGGCTCCTTGAGATCTGACAAGCAATGGAAAGGTGTCAGAATGACGAATGCTGTGCTGCCTTCGGCCAGCGGTCTGCAAACTGCGGCTCCACAAGCCCGTGGTTTGCCACTCTGTTGACTAATGAGTTTGCTGACCACTCACTGCCTTAGGCACTAGCCCAGTGGTTATTAACCTTTCTAATGCCTCGACCCTTGAATACAGTTTCTCATGTGGTGGTGACCCCCAACCATAAAATTATTTTCGTTGCTACTTCATAACTGTAATTTTGCTACTGTTAATGAATTGTAATGTAAATATCTGTATTTTCTGATGACTTTAGGCGACCCCCGTGTTTTGGTCGTTCAACCCCCGCCAGGGTTGTGACCCACAGGTTGAGAACCGCTGCACTAGACTTGCCCTGTGGGGAGTGATGGAATGAATAAAACTTCCATCTTCTGGGGCTGGCTGAGGCTGTTAACATCTCCCCCTGGGGATCTGTTCTCCCACACGCCCTGGCCCGTCCTCCCCGTAGGGTACTTGGCCCAGGGCCTCCCTCATCCATCAGAGCCCCCCAGCTGTCACAATGAATGATTTGCCCGAACCCTGGACATTTGGCAAGGGAGCAAACACAGATGATTTCCTCCAGGGCTTGTGTTGGTTAGAATTCAACTGCCAGCGTGAATGCTAACCCAGACATCAAGCCTGGCCTAGGAGCGCAGAGGCTCCCGGGACGTACCCATTTCCATCGCCCTCAAGAACCAAAAGCAACGGGCTGTGTCCTTTGGATTCTCTGGTTTGAGTCCTTGGCTACCCATCCTCCTCCTCCGCTGTCATTTCACCTCTAGCATTCGCAGACGAGGGTGAAGAGAGGGAGAGAATGTGAGAGGAGGAGAGAGCTAATTCAAAGTCAGACGCTTCCCGGGCCCAACCTCCATCCCACCCCCGCCGTCTGCCCACCACGCTCTCTGAAAGGCTTTTTGCATGAACAATCCATACAAATTCAATTTGGGCCTCACAATAGAATGGCCGCATAGAACCCGTGGAGCGGCGGGCTAACAACGAAATATGTGGGTCATCTTCGGGAGGGAACTTGGGTGGACATGACTCTCTTAGCTCGGGGTGGAAGGCCGGGACTAAAGGCTGGCCCCCCATGTTTCCAAGATGTTCTGATCAGACCTGAAACAGTAAGTCCATTCTGGAAGATTCAGCAGCAGCCCAGGCACAGAAATGAAGCGTGACCTGAGTCCAGTCCTACAGATGGGGAGACGCGCTGTCGGAAGACGAAACAACCAGGAGAAAAAGTCTCTCATGGACCCCACGCACAAATTTTCATTGAGAAATACGTCACCGCTCTGTGTTGGGACAGACTTTATCTCTCGTTCTCAAGAGCTGGCTCTGTGCGCACAGCCGTTTGGATACTCCCAGCTTCGCAATCTGCTCTTCCCCCCGCCTGAGTTAGCATCCCCCTCCCCTGCGCCCCCTGCACCTTTATTTCTCTCTATTGCACTTATTCCTGTGTCTTTGTCTCCCCAACAGGCCATGCGGGCAAGATCAGACTGAAATGAGCACCCACGGTGGCTTTGAAAGGCAAAAGTGTTCCATTCAGAGGGGAGAGATTCAGTGTGGTGTGCGTATGTGGGTGTGCATGTGTGTGCATGTGCATTTGTGCACACGTGCCAAGGAGAAAGATCGGTGCTTCCCATCTGCCTCGATGTTAGGTTGGCTGGAGGAACCATACTCAGGAGGATGTTTTTGGTTGTTTTCAGGAACAGACATAGATGGTTCACAACATACAAAGCAGTCTGTGCTCTGATGGGAGGACACTGAGTTTCAGAGCCTGAGGGACGTGTGAAGTGTTTAGAGGTGTGGGTGGGGGAGAAAAGGGGCCCAAGGTAACCCCCTGGTGCACCAGACTGGGGGGCGGGGGCGGCTCTCTGGTGAGGAAGGCGATTTCTAAGGCGGTAGCAAATCTGCAAAAGCAGGACAAAACCCCACACCCCTTCTCACCGGGGAGGAGAATGGGGGTGAGGAGAAGCGAGTGGGTACCTGGGACAGCAGGGCAGGGGGTCTGACCCCCAGACTAATGTCCTGCGGCCCTGGCTGGTCCCTTTGTCCTGCAAGCCTCCGTCCAGTGCCCTGCCAACGGGGTGTGATCGCTCCCCTCCTGGGTGCTGGGGAGAAATAAGGTATGCAGAGTGTCTAGCCGGAGGCCTCACTGGTGCTCACACGTGGGTGAGCTTTCAGAAGAGAGGCATCTGCTCTGAGCCGGCACCGTGCTCTGGGGCCTAAGACTTGGGGAGACATGCACTTTGCGAGCTCCCCTGCACGGCTCTGCCTGGTTTGTCTTTGCGTCAGAGTCACCAGTCTCCATCAAGGCAAAGGGGTGGGGACCGGAGCCAGGTGAGCGTGCTGGGGCCGCGGTCCCCGTGCCTGACGCCGAGCTGAAACTCCCAGTTTGCCTGCTGAGGTTTGGAGTCGGTGTCTCAGAGAGGAGGCACAACATGGGGACCCGCTTCCATCCTGGGACCCCCTTCACTCCCAGAGGGAGGTCCCTGGGGCCAAGTGCTGTGCAGGCCCCAAACCCAGTGCCGGCCTATCTGCTGTCCCATCGCTCCGGGCCTCCTCACAGGTGGGGCCTTTAATGCAGGTGGATCCAGGTTAAGCACCTGAGAATTACTCCGTATTCTTTCTCAGCGGCAAACCTGCTCAGGTGGATGGAGGGCAGGTCAAGGAGTGAGGGGCAGGGAAGTGGAAGGTGCAGTTGCGGTGGGGGGGACAAGGGGGAATACATGTTGGGCGGGGTCACATTCTCTTTGGTGTCCCACCAAGTTTTTTTTCTCTAAAAGGAGAGAAATCAGATAACAAAACAGGAGAGAGAGAAAAGCAATGACTGGAGAGAGGAGAGGGTAATAAGACAGAGGAAGAAGTTTATTTTTCAAACATGAAGGAAGAGAAAAGAACAGGAATTGAATACGATGTATGTTTTTTGGGTGCTCACCTGAAGGGGGTCCGTTTATCCCATCTCATGGGTAAGAAAGATACAAGAAACCCTGCTGACCCTTCGCCACCAAGCCCCAGCTTCGCCCGGCCCTCTGAGTCCTGTCCCTCTGTGTGTGCTCCTTCCCTGAGCAGCAAGTCCCCACTGGCCACGTGCAGGTCAGCTCCTCTGCAGCCCACAGGCCTGTCCCCCCTGGGGCAGAGCCTCTGAGTTTGGGGTAACTGGTTACACAGCAATCAACAACCAGAACAATGCCTGCCTCCGAAGACGGCTGGGAGAGCCTACTGAGATTGATGTGCAAAATGCCTGGTGACGCACTAAACATTGTTATCACGGTTCCATTAACGTGGTTCATCTACGGTAATAAAAGCGGAATATGCTAATGAGACCAGACGTCCTTCTGGACGACCTTCCGGACAAAGCCAGGGCCGTGAGGGAAGCCTGGGTCCCGGGTACCCGCGGGACGCTGGTGCTGGCAGCAGGGGGAAGAAAGGCCGACTCCTGCACAAAACCAATTTCGTGCACCGGGCCGCTAGTTAATTAATCACTATTCGCCTCTCTCTAGCACGGCCGCTTTCTCGGTCCTCTCTAACCTGAGAAAGGGGCAATTTTCCGCGTCTTCCGAGGTATGCCGCTTGGGATGTAGGTCACCAATCAATCAGATTAAAACCGAGGCGCTTCCTGCCATGGCCAGCCACCCTTTGGAAACCTGACAGCAAACCTCTTAATGGATGTTATTTGGAACCAGAGGGAAGTGCTCACAATGCAATCTCCGAGGGTAATGCCAGCAAAATCGGAGTTTTTGATGAAGAGTCATCATCACTTGGCCGTTTCTGTCCTCAGGAAAAAAAAATGTATAACGGGAAGGTGCAGGGCCAAAACTTAACAGAAAGGACTGTCAATGCCATCACATTTTAAAAATGTGCTTGAGGTCAAATACGTTATGTTCTCCCTATTAGTTCTGTCCACACCATCCCATCGTCCAGCTCCGCAAAGCTCTAGGCTGGGCAAGTCACAGAATAATAGACTTCTCCAGGACAACGCGGCAGAGACAATCGGATCAAAGTCACAATCCACTGGTCACTCCACAGGCTGGGGTTCTCTGCGTCTCATTAGTCAAATGGCTTCCTCTGTCTCATACCACTAATTGGAAATTAAATGTGGCTTTGAAGGCATTTGCGCAAGAGTTGGAAGTGTTAATTCCTGGCCTTCCTTTCAGATCTGTGCACATAGATTCATACACGCGTTGAACTGAATACTGCTTCAGTGGAAATAGAGTCAATTTAATGTAACAGCATTATTGAATACTCAAGCTCTGATAGGTGGCAGTGATATCATAGTGGCAAAACATTGCCCATGAAATTATCCTCTTTTTAAAAAATATATATTTTATTGATCTTTTACAGGAAGGAAGGTAGAGGGATAGAGAGTTAGAAACGTCAATGAGAGAGAGACATCGATCAGCTGCCTCCTGCACACTCCCCACTGGGGATGTGCCTGCAACCAAGGTACATGCCCTTGACCAGAATCGAACCTGGGACCTTTCAGTTCACAGGCCGATGGTCTATCCAACTGAGCCAAACTGGTCAGGGCTATCCTCTTTTTTTCCATAAATTAAATTGAAAATATTTAAAATTCAGAGCAATCATTCATACTTGGTCTCAATGCTTATGTGATATGGAAGAAGTTATTTGTGGGACTTTGACATTGTTAAATATTTTTAAGTATTTCAGGAAGCATACGTTAAATGAATGGCTGGGGACTGTAGCTCATGTCCATTACTTGACTCAAGCTGATTACACATCGATTGTGTTTCTGTTAGCGTGTTCTCTCCCAGCGCCATCCACGTTGAACTTGTGATTGTCATCTGAGTGGTGGGTAGTTAGTACTTCAACATTGTGTTTGCCGGCCAACCTTCTTCCTGGGACTCATTGATGGCTTCTTTTTAACACCCTTTCATCTCGCTAATAGCCCCGAATAAAGCAGCTAAGTAACTCACTCGTGAGCTGGAGAGCAGAAATATCAACACTTCCATGCGGTGTTAGCTTCTTGGTCACGCTGGACACACAGTGTCCTCGGTCTGTTTACAGATGCCAGTGGAAAGTGTGCACGATGCGAAGCTGCCATGTAAAATAGAAACCGTCTCAAGTCAGCTACTTGCTGACACTGATGTCACAGGCTTTTCCACACGGAAGGGGGGAATTCTGGACTCGAAGGCTTCTGTCGTGAAGGGAGCTCGGAGCTCTCTTTACTTGAGAAGCTGCTGTGCAATCTGTTTGCAGCTCACACAGGGGTGTTTCCACACACCCTCGGCCATGTCATCACATAGGCCCGTGCTCTTGACCAAGCCGCACACACCACGAGGGGTGAGGGAGGTGAGTGTGCCCCTCCTGGTGGCTGACTTTCACTGTTTAAAGGTGAAGAGTGAAGACAACCCACTGAAGGAGAATGTTGTCTCTCCTTCTACAGGACATTTGCTTTCATGCAACATCTTGAGAGTCTCTGGCTCTGAATGAATGGACTGGAAGCAGGCACAGGTCCACCTCTCTGACAGGTGTGGATACTGTTCGTGGTTCCTAAGTCTGAGTCTGTCTGTCCCACTGCCTCTTCAGAGTCCTTCCATATTTCCTCATGCTTCCGGCTCTTTGGTGGTCTCTTCTGACATCTATTTACCCTTATCTCCAATCATTTTAGCCAAGAGGCATTTCCTGCAAAAAAATTGTCTAACAAATTTTTTAAAATATATTTTTATTGATTTTTTACAGAGAGGAAGGGAGAAGGATAAAGAGTCAGAAACATTGATGAGAGAGAAACATCGATCAGCTGCCTCTTGCATACCCCCTACTGGGGATGTGCCTGCAACCAAGGTACATGCCTTTGACCGGAATTGAACCTGGGACCTGTCAGTCTGCAGGCTGAGGCTCTATCCACTGAGCCAAACCGGTTTGGGCGTCTAACAGATTTTTTAAAAACTCCTCTCACAATGACCCAGTACTTGGGAAATTATCTTGGAAACCTGTGAGAGTGACAACCCCAAGACTTCCAGAAAGAGGATCACCATGGAGGTGTGTTCTCATGTGTGACTGTGTTCTGCCTCAAACTGTGGGCTCTGTAAGCCTCTGTTTCAGCTCTAGGAATCCCCTGCACAGGGACACAGACTGCTGTCTGAGCACCTGGGTGTGAACCCATTTTTGGCCCTTCCTCATAGTGTGATTTTGGAGAAATCACGGAGTATGGAATAGCACGGGGCCGAAGGAACACACTGTTTTATAAGTGTTGGGATGAAGAGGTAAAAGGGAGATGGTAGGGGAGGGGGAGATGGGACATGAGAATAGATTTGAAGGAATTAACATGGAGGCAGGGAGTGGGTTGGGGTTTTGCTGTGAAAGTTTTAACAAAAGATAAAGAGACGGAACTGGTCTCAGTGACAATGAAAAGAAGGGAAAGCAGATGTATTGGAATGACAATTAGGGACCAGTTGACAGCTCCTAGAAGTAATGGAATGACTGAGAGGGGAAAGGAGAGGCTTGAAGGTGACATGAGAGGTCTTGTGTACACGGTGACTAGGAAGAAGATGGTGCCAGAAAGGTGGCTGAGGCTGCTGTGGAGGATAAGATAGGAGCAGTGAGACTGAGGACCAGGCCTTGCAGAAGACAGGGAAGAAAGGTGAGGATTCCATCTAGATGGGGCTGGTTTGAGGTAGAGACTTAGAAAGTAACTACTTACATTTGTTCTTTGCCATTAGAACACCTTTAGAAAAATGTGAAATATGGAGTTGGTCATGGTGGACAGATGGCCCCATGACCTCACCCCCTAGTATGCACACTTGAATAATCCCTTCCCTTTGAATGTGACAAAACCTGTGGCTTGCATCAGAATATGGATGGATGGATGGATGGATGGATGGATGAATGGATGGATAGTCAGGTAGACAGAAGGAAAGATGGATGGATGGATGGATGGATGGATGGATGGATGGATGGATTGATGGATGGAAAGACATGTGCACAGAAAAGACAATTAGATTAATGGGTGAATGGATGATGCATGGATGAATGGATGGATGCATGGATATAAAACTCAGCTCAAGAGAGAAAAACAAGTTCAGCTCCTTTGAAATTACACTCCTGATTTGTCCATGGGCTCCTGGACATCCTAGAACTGTGACATGTAAAATGTCCATAAGGAATACATAGTTTTCCTCTTCATCGTCTCTAGCCACATGTTCCAAAGATGTATTTTAAAAGCAGCAATAGACAAAGAATGTTTGTTTTATTAGGCATCAATCAAAGAACTTTCTAAAACTGAGCAGATTAAAAGACAGACATCATTCCTGCCACATAGAATTCTTCAGCGGGACTTCACCTACTGAGCCCCCAACGGGGCATGTAGGGAGCTTGAGCAATGGCACATTTCCTGAAGGGGGCACAGGACTCACTGTGGCCCTGCCTGGAGACTAACAAATTAATAAATTGAGCACATTCAGGCCTGCAAAATGCCGAGCTAGACATTCAAATGCCATGGCTCCAGCCTCCCTGCCTTATCTGCATTCTTGAAATTTAACCAAAGCTACTGGGCAAGCCGGCTCCCCGGGGCTGATCTCTTGATACTGCGATGGCAAACGGGGTAATGAGCGCAGGTCTGGTCCATGCAGTTCCTCTCGCATGGAGCCGTGACTTCATCCTGCCTCAGCCCGTGTCTCCAAAAAATGCATCCCTCAGAGGCCAAAGAGCTGGCAAGCCGAGAAGCAGGGGACATGGTCAGGGAGAAAGCACACTTTGTTGTGAAGTCCTTTGGGGTGGGGACATCTGCCAACTGGCCACATGGAGCTGAGGACGTGGCCATGTGACCCAGAGGGAAGCGAACAATGATATACACAAATTTTCCAGCAGCCTTGATCCTTAGCGAAAGCTGTTTCCAGATGAGGCCTTTCAGCAGCTTCCCACGGAGAGACCTCAAGGCGCCTCGGCCCTGGTCTGTACCATATGGATCATCTAACGCACACGCAGCATCCAGTGACACTGATGCTCGGTGATCCAGGAGCTCTGGAGTTAGGGTGTGAGTTAGCCAGACCTCAGCTTCCTCTTCCCCTGCATGGCTGGCCCGGCTTGTCCCGCTGTCCAGATCCTCCTTAGAGGAGCTCAAACAAGGCTCAGCTTGGCTGCCTGTCTGTTGGCATTTGTAGGGTTCTCAAACGTCAGTGCCAGGACAGGCCTGACCCAGCCATCCATTTCAAGCTTTCATTTCACAGACGAGGAAAATGAGGCCCACATTGCGGAAGTTCGTGGCCATCCTGCACTTCAGATGTTAAGCCCCGGGATTTCTAGTCCAGTGTTCCTTCCACCAAGTCTAGCTAGCTCCAGTTTGAAACATAACTGCGCTAGGAAAGGCTGAAACCAAGGAGAACTGGGTAGTTTGGGGCCTCATCCTTTCTCATCCATCTATTCTTGCTCCATGTTTTCCATTTCCTATCATCAAGTCTAAAGATGTTGGCCTCAGGTGGGAATAGAAAATAGACAGCATCCTGGAGACCAGAGTGACCAATTGGCAGTGGCTGCCTGGAGAGCATAATGGAGGACATGGTGCCATCAGCGATGCATGGTGTCTTTCTCAGATCAAAGAGTGGAGAAGGACCACAGGCTCACACATGGAGACCCACCCATCGTCTCACCACATCCTTCACCTCCAACATCATGTTTCGCATCTTCCAAACAAGGGTGCTCTGCTGGAGTCTGACTCACCTTCCCACTGAACCACGTCTGCACCTTTCTTACTTCTGCTTTCGAGCTTTCTTCCTCTGTGTTTTCCTGCCTGGTGTTCTCTCTATGATGGTCTCCATCCATCAGATCAAACCACAAGGCCTGTTTCTCTACAGCCCACACAGGTACCCCCTGAGTTGCGACTGATCCCACAATTGGGCATTTGACTACAGTCTTGCTCTGTGCCTGTGCTATTTGCTTTGTGCTCATCTTTTCTCCCCAACTGGGAAAGGTGTCTTGAAGAGAATAGTGGAAACATAAAAGTTTTTCAACAATTGACATTAGAAGCCAAAGTGAACAGCGAATTTAGTTCTAATTTTTAGAATATACATGTATGGTTTATTACAGTTAGGACAGAAGTGGGACTTGGCGATCCCATCTCCTCTCCGTTGCCTCCTCCCCTCTCCTTCATTCAGCCATGACCTCCTTCCAAACGCAATCATAGTGAGTTTCAGACAAAAACAGCATTTTCTAAAACCCAACCTAACTGTATTCTTAAGCAAATCAATCCTATCTACTAAAAGAGTCGTATGCAAATTGACCATCACTCCACCCCCATGTTGTAACAAGATGGCCACCACAAGATAGCCAGCAGGGGAGGGCAGTTGTGGGCAATCAGGTCTGCAGGGGAGGACAGTTAGGTGAGACTAGGCCAGCAGGAGAGTGCAGTTGGGGGAGACCAGGCCTGCAGGGAAGGGCAGTTGTGGGGGGGTGGGGGGAAGAGAGACCAGGCTGGCAGGGAAGTGGTTAGGGAGTGATCAGGCTAGCAGCAAAAGCAGTTAGGGGCAATCAGACAGGCAGGCAAGTGAGCAGTTGGGAGCCAGCAATCCTGGATTGTGAGAGGGATGTCCCAGATTGGAGAGGGTGCATATTGGGCTAAGGGACACCCCACCTTATGCACGAATTTCATGTACTGGGCCTCTAGTTTAATATAAATTCTTGGCACTTCAGTAAGTCAAGGGGAGAGATGGTTAAACCTTCCAAGTACAGTGTTAACTTCAGCTAAACAGATGTTCGCTGTCATCTATTGTAGAATTCCGTCCTCCGAACTCAGCAAGGAAGTCAGATAGAGACAACCTCCCTGAAGAGTTTTGCTTTTGGTCTCCATCCAAAAATGGTCGCAATCTCTTCCCCTTAGCAAAGAGCTTGTTCTTCCCCAAAATAAAAAAAAACACGACACTTATCAGTAACGTAACTTTGAATAAAAACAATACCAAAATTAACGTTTTATTTATACAGTGGCCCTAACACATCTCTAGGAATTTGTATTGAGGGGGGGAGAGATACAAGAAACAAACATTCAGGATCTTTTGCCCTGATTAAGGCCACCCCCCATATTTTTCTAATTTCTTTCTAGGTAGGACCGTTCGTGTTTTTTGCCAAATTGGTTGGTATAGATAATCAAAGCCCTTTCCTCCCCTCAGTCATCCCCCCTCCCCAACATGGTTCCTTCACTTCCTCTCTCCTGCGACTGGCCGGAGGGCCTCTGAGTGTCCAACTGTCTGGAGACTCGCTCTCTCCTTCCATCAAGTCTGGCTGGAGTCTGGGAGCCAGCGGGGCAGTGTTTGTGGAGCCAAAGCGGAGATTAACTCATGTTTTAGAGGTGACCTCTGCCCACCCCTTCGGAGGCATCCCCGCCCCTCCTGGCCTCACTCCCCAGCAAGTCGGCACCTCCATGATTTCCTCTGGAGGAGCCCCTCCCTGCCCAAGACAAGACCCGACACAGTCCCCACATGCCTACCCTCACCCTCCTTTCCCCCCTTCTCCCCTCCCTCCCCACCCCCGCTCACCCCCATGGTTGCCTTCTCCTCAAATGGACCTGGTCTTTGTTGTTCTAATTAGATTATCTCTGCCTCAGGGACCCAGGGACCGGTCCCCAGCAGCCTGGCTGGAAAGGCAGGAGGTCCCTTAACCTCTGTTATCAAGAGGCTTGTCGTTTAGCATGTAGATCATCCAATTCCTTCTATACCAGGGGAGCAATTGCGCATCTTAACATTGATTTCCTGGGAGATACAATCGCCTGCATTCCTGAGTCAGACTCACTTACGGCAGCTAAAAGGTTCCACTTAGGTTATGAGACGGCCCCCACCCCACCGACATCACGTGCTCCATCCCAATTTCACGTTACACAGCAGGACGGATCGGAAGGACTCGGTGCTTTTCCACCCGGGCCCGTTTCGGAAGGAGCCTCCGCCGGAGGAGACACGGGAGAAGCAATGCCGGCTGTTTTACCAGCGGGTGCCTGTGGGTGGGGTGGGGTGCCGTGGGATGGGGTGGGGGAGTGTTCTGCCATTCCCACCCCCACCCACACCGGCCCATGTTTCCTCTACTTCCCACGCTCCACTGCTGCGATGCTGGGCTCTTAATTGAATGAGGCCAGCTTGTCCGGATTGTGTTTCATGATGAATTAGGGGGTGGGCTGTCAAATGACGCTGGGGCATTTTCTTACCAGATACCCGTCCAGGGCAACGGGCGGCAGAGAAAGAACAGGTGAACTACAGCAGCACAGGGTCAACAGCGCACCGAGCTCGGGACAGGTAGAGGCACCGATCCCATACCATGAAACAGTATGCGAGACAGAGGCAAATAGCAGCCAATGGCAAGATGTACGATCAGTTCAGTCTAGAACAGCGGTTCACAACCTGTGGGTCGAGACCCCTTTGGGGGTCAAACGACCCTTTCACAGGGGTCGCCTAAGACCATCGGAAAATGCAGATATTTACATCACGATGCATCACAGGAGCAACATTTCATGTTGGGGGTCACCACCCCATGAGGAACTGTATGCAAGGGTCACGGCCTTAGGCAGGTTGAGAACCACTGATCTAGAAGTTTCCGGGTCCCCTGAACGTGAGGGCGCCCGCTACCATGAAGCACGTCGCTCTCCATGGACCGAGCAGCGCCTCCCCAGGCTGAGCCATGGGCGTGGCAGGAGCAGGAGCTGTATGTTTGACACCTGTCGCCCCCATCAGCCTTTCTCACAGCAAACTGGGAGGCGTGCGCTCTTCATGATGCCCATCTTACCATGACACTACCAGGCCCAGAGAGAGTCTGTGATTGGCTCAGGTTCCTAGAACCTATAAATAGCAGAGGCCCATTCTAAGCCGAGGACCCCCATCTAACTCCTACACTTACAGTCCGAACTAGAAACTGCTCTCAACGCTTTGCTGGTTGGTAAGGTGCATTGCTCTATGCCAGTGGTTCTCAACCTGTGGGTCATGACCCCTTTGGGGGTCGAATGACCCTTTCACAGGGGTCGCCTAAGACCATCAGAAAACACCTATTTCCCATGGTCTTAGGAACCAACACACCGCTCCTCGGTGTAGCAAAGTGTAGCAATGTAGTTTACTGTTGTCATATGAAGACTGTTACCCATGCTACACCACGATTCAAGACAAAATTTCATTTATTTGTAATTAGAAATATTTCACAATATATAATTACATATTGTTTTTGTGATCGATCCCTATGCTTTAATTATGTTCAATTTGTAACAATGAAAATACATCCTGCCTATCAGATATTTACATGACAGTTCATGACAGTAGCAAAATGACAGTGATGAAGTAGCCACGAAAATCATTTTATGGTTGGGGGTCACCACCCCATGAGGAGCTGTCTTAAAGGGTCGTGGCATTAGGAAGGTTGAGAACCACTGCTCTATGCCATTCCCCGTGCATCTACTCATCTTCCAGGACCTGGGGCCCAAAGGACATACAAGGCAGAGCAGGGGACAGAGGAAAACTGCCATCGAATAAGGTGATGGACAGAGAGAGGAACAAAATTCGGGAGGAATATTGGAGAGATCTTCCTGAGAGATTCCACAGAAGACGTTAGGGTGTCCGTTGACTGCCCCCCACCCTTGGAAAAAGTCCTTGCAAAATCAGATGCCCGCGAGAGGACGCGGAAAGGACCCTGCCAAGCGCTTCTCCTTCAAAGTCTGCCCTGTGCACCAGCTGGTGCGATCACGCCGCTTTCCCGGGTATTCATGGGCATGCGTCCATCTCGTGGGCTCTAGAAGCAGGTTACCTGTTCCTGCCTGTTGAAGGCTCCCAACAGAAGAGGAGACTTTAAAACACTCTCAGCGGGGAGCTGCTATGCCCGGAGGACAGACATGAGTGCGTGACTTTCCCGGAGCTGCTGTGAGTTGAGGAGTGAGGAGTGGCATTTACTGTTGCTGTGTGGTTCTGTATGACGCACATGTGCGTGGGCAGCCTTGCAGGTTCTGTCCTGGAGCCTCTAACTATGATTGCATGGTTTCGCTTACCTATTGGCCTCATCCCATTGGACAGCGGTCTTGGCGGAACTGCAAGGGCCTCGTTCAGGGTGTGGCGGAAGTGTTTGAGATGGGAAATGAACGCCTGGATTCTGTCCCAACAACCCCTCCACCTCTCCTGGGATCGCTCGTGTCCCCATCTCTGTCTCTGGGGCGTGGAAGAGGAAGGCCATGCAACAGAAGGGGCAGCGGGACTTTAAGAAGTGCCATTCGTTTAACAACTTACTCCTTAGAAGCTGTGTGTACACTGAAGAGCAATGATCTGTGACCCGCCCTTCACATCTGTCGTAAAGGCTAACCGTGTGTTTTACCCGGGAGGACCTGTGTTTATCAGTGCCTTGACTAGACATTGTAAGGGTAATAATGTGTGTTTGCTTGACTAGAAGGCGTGGATTTCACACTCCCATTTTAAGGTAAGGATCCAGACTCATCCAGTTCTAACCAGGATCTTCTTAAAATGACCAGAATGAGTCTTCACAGAAAAGTCACCATGTCTACACTTGATCATGTATACCGTATTTTCCGGCGTATAAGACGACCCCCAACATTTCCAGTTAAAATATAGAGTTTGGGATATACCCACCCTATAAGATGACACCTGGCATATAATACGACCCCCTATTTATACACCGGAAAATACGGTAAAATGTCTTCCACGCTGTGCCCATCCAGCAGTTTCAAGTCCAGACCTGATGTATTGACACTGGAGGTGACTAGTTTGATTACAAGTTAATCAAGTTCTTTGAGAGACTTGGAAGAAGAAAACACACACACACACACACACACACACACACACACACACACACACAAAGTAATTCAAGGATTCTGTCCAGACTGAATAGTGCGGCCTAATAGATTGAAAGCCTGCGAGAAACCAAGCTGTGGAAAAGTAATAATGTTAATAAAAATGTGATTTCAATCCCTGCTTGGCGACTGTCCTGGCTCAGGCCACCAGGGCTCCGTGCCATCAGATGCATTAATGCTGAGACACTGGTGACTCGTGGAGGAGGGGGAGATCCCGGTAAAAGCTTTTCTGCCTGTAGATCTGGGGGAGCTGCTCATAAGCCTTTGTCCTGAGTAGTAACAATGGATGACCCCCAACGACAGAGGCAGATAAACAGCGATGGTGCCACAGTAACTGAGGACAGATCGGGTATGGCAGTGACTAAGAAGACACATAGAAAGAACTCCTGTTCTCTTGTTTTCTCCTCCTGTCCATTTTCCACTGCCAACACCCCGGAAGGGTGTAGGACTTTGGCTGGAGAAGAGAAGAGAAGAGAAGAGGAGAGAAGAGGAGAGGAGAGGAGAGGAGAGGAGAGGAGAGGAGAGGAGAGGAGAGGAGAGCGATGAGCATCTGAAATCGAGGACTCACAGCCCCTTGCTCAGATTGGGTCGTCGCCCTGGAGCAGGGACTCTGGGAGCACAGGATTGAGAGCAGGGCATTGGAGTCCGGCATCCTGACCTGTCACGCAGTGGCTGTGCAGACGGTACCAAGTGCTTAACCTCTCTGAATCTACAAAGGGGACATGACAGTAATGTCGCCAAAACCGGTGTGGCTCAGTGGATAGAGCATTGATTGGCCTGCAGACTGAAAGGTCCCAGGTTCTATTCCAGTCCAAGGGCATGTACCTTGGTTGCAGGCACATCCCCAGTAGGGGTTGCGCAGGAGACAGCTGATCGATGTCTCTCTCATTGATGTTTCTAACTCTCTATCCCTTTCCTTTCCTCTCTGTAGAAAATATCCCCACCCACCCCCAAAATTGTGGGACCCAACCTTGTCCTTGAACAATGCCCCTCCCCCCTGCTTGAGCCTGCCCCCAGCCTGTCCTTCCTGCAGTCTTTCTCTGGCTGACAGAACGGGTGCAGTGTTTAAGGCGGGTTCCTTCAAGACCTGGGAGATGTATGCACAATGATTCAATAGGAGTCAACACAATATAAATCTCTAAGGCCATGGGGATATCTGAAACCTATATATTAGCTTAAAGAAAAACAGCACTCTTTTTTAACATTAAAAAAAATCTGTACTACCTAAATCACAAGAGAGAACATTAAAAGCATTTCAAATCGTACCACGAAGAAAGAACCATCATATTTTGATATCTTTTTGACACTTCAAAGCCAAGGAACCATTTAAAATGGAATCATTCCGTATATACTCTAACCTGCATTTTTGTTTACTGATATTTCTGTATCATTACACACTCCTATAATTTATGTGTTACACCATTGTGTGTATTTAACAAGTATAGATGTTTCTAATCTTTTTCCTCTCTGAAATATTCTTGTAAATTGTATTTTGCAATTATATGTTTATTTACTTGATATAAGTTCCAAAAGAGGAATTGCTAGTCAACCTTAAGATTGATAAATAAACTTCCAGAGCTTTCTACCAATTTATACTCCTCCCAGAAGCATATAAGAGTGTTTCCTACAGCTTTGACAACACTGAGTATAATCCATTTTAAATCTTTGATTTAAGTAGTGGAAAATTAAAATAAAATATTTTCATTCACATTTCTTTAATAACTAATGAAGGTCAAGATTTTTTCTTTTATTATTAGTATTTGCATTTATGTGACTCAAATTCATGAAAAAAATCCACAAAGATTTTGAGACTATTTCAATGAAGAGCTTGAACAGAGGAATCTCTGGGCAATCAGGAATTCTGAAATAAATTTGCTAATAGGTGCAACACTGGTTAATATCTCAAAGGTCAATGAGATGCAATGTTTTGGGCGATCTTTTCTACACTTATTGGAGGGAGTTCATTTCCTTTCCGTGGACAAGAATCCCTTGCATTACTGTCAGGTTTTCTGCAAGGAACTGCTACCCCCAGGTTGGGTAGCCTCACGTAGAGAAAGCCGGTCAAAACCGCACACCTGAGAGAGAGAATATGCTAGACAGTGGCCAGAGAGCCGCTGAAAGGACACCCAGTAGTCTCTTTGTACCCATGTCCCACGTTTTGGACCATTTGTTCTGATAACACTTTTAATTATGAAAACAAATGAATATCGGTTTCCATCCCAGTCGTTCACTAAGTGGATCGAATAGGCGTGGGGCCACTTTGAAGTCTCCTAACCCGTCACCCCGCCTCCCCGCCCGGATCCAGGGCTGGCCACAGGCCCACAGCCCGCGCTGCGCGTCCCGGGAAGGTCACTCGGGTTTACGCCTGCTATCACGGGCAACACATTCAACAAATTCTTCAGCTCTTGTCATCTCCCCAGCGGCCTTTGTGGTCCTGTTCACAGCCGGCCGGCCGGGCCGCGCAGGAAGGGACAGGTCACTCTGGGCAGTGTTCAACAGCACAGCTCTTTGTCCCTCGTTGTCAGCCAGCCCTGTCACGACACGGCTCTTCGGGCGGCAGGCCTTTGATGGCCTATCAGCCCCTCATGTCTCACCACTCCAGGCAGCGTTTGGAGAAAGAGCAGCCCTGCGCGGATCCCTCCGGCACAGAACAATCCCGTTAGAATGCCATGTCCTATCAGCCCCGGCCCCTGGGTTGGTGGGGAACACGGCGAGGTGAGTCCCCAAGAGGTAAAGGCACGGTCCTGGGCCTCCAGGGGCTGCCCATCTGTTGGGGGACACAGGCCAGACATGATGGCAGATGGCGGAGGCCAGCGAGATCACGGAAGGAATATTGGGTCCAAATCCCACCTCTGCCCCTTGGGTGATCTTGGACAAGTACATACTTGTGCGTGTGTTTTAACATCATCACTGAAGTGGAACTTATAGACCATAAATGTACTCAGCATGAGCTCACAGGTCAATGTAACGGTTTCTGGTCCATGTGTGCAGTTGTGCCCCCGTGTCTTTGATCCAATTTTAGCACATTTCCACCACCTCCAAGGGCCCCTCCTGACGGCCTGCTGTGGAGCCTCATTCTCACCCCAGCCCCAGACAACCGTGGCCCTGCTTCCTGTTTCTAACCATTTGTCTGTTCTAGAAACTTCATCGGAATGGAATCATACAGTATGTACTCATGGATGTGCAGATTCTTCCACTTGGCATCTGTTTTGGAGTTTCTTCCATGTTTCCATGTTGTATCATGTAGTATTTGTGTGCATTCGTTCCTTTTGACTGCTGAATTGTATTCCGTTTTATGGAATAACTTTTTGTTTATCCTGTTCTCCAGCTGATGGTTATCTGGGTTGTCTTAATTTGGGCCTACTCTGAATAATGCTCCTATAAGCACTCACATAGGAATCATTCCATAGATAGAATGTTTCAATTTTTCTTGGTTCGATACCTACAAATAGATTTGGGGTTTATATGGCAAGCATCTGTTTAACTTTTAAGAAACTGCCAAACCCTTTTCCAAAGTGGTTACACCATTTTACATTCCCACCAGCATTTCACGAGGGTTCCAGTTTCTCCATAACCTTGTCAACACTTGTTATTATCTGTCTTTTCTATTATAGCCATCCTAGTGAGTGTGAATGGCATCACACTGTGGTTCTGATTTGCAGTTTTCTAATGGCTAATGATGTTAAATAGATTCTCATGTGCGGATCAGCCATTCACGTATCTTCTTGACCAAAGTGTCAATACAAATCAAGCCCACTGGTGGCATGGACCAGCACACAACCTTGTAACCTGGGCCAGTTCAAAACCGAGACCATGTGGTCAGGGAGTCAGCGGCGAGACACAGCTTCAAGAGCCAAGGCCACTAAGCCAGGACACCCCAACAGTCGGGAAATACAGTGGTACCTCGAGATACGAGTGCCCTAACATACAAGGGTTTTTGAGATACGAGCTGTCAAGCGAGCAATTTTTGCTTTGAAATACGAGCAACATTTGGGATAGGAGTAATTGCACAGATTGGCGGGCTGCACACGACCCACCAGTTTACCGCGACTCGAGCGTCTCATAGTTTCCCACGCCTCAAGGTTACGGAACGAATTAAACTCGTATCTCGAGGTACCACTGTAATAAGTGTTGGCTCTTATTTTGAGCTCATTACACAACAGAGACAGGGTGAAGGTGTTATAGGCATTATCTCTGCTATGAATCTTTGCTCTTCCCAGTGAAGTAGTTCCTGTTATTGTCCCCATTATATACAGGAGGAAACCCAGACTCAGCATGATTAGACACCGGGTGGAGCTGGGTGCCGAGTTTAAATAATCTGACCCCGGCCCTGCGTCCTCTATGCTGACCACCTCGCAGCCTGGGCTCATGGCCGTGACAGGAATCACTGTCTGTTCTCTCTGTATCCTAGTTCCCCAGCACAGAGCCTGTCAGAGGTGCAAGGACCTCAGAGGTGTGTGTGGAAGAAAGGGTGGCAGGGACCAGAGCTAACGCACCATGTGACGTCACAGAAGGAAGCATGAGGCACAATGGAGAAATGGGTCCACAGGAACTCCGTGATCAGCCATGAGATGGCATGCAGGGACTATCTGGCTAATGGAAGTTAAGAATTCCAAAGTTTGCAAATCACCTGCTTTTTAAAAAAATATATATTTTATTGATTTTTACAGACAGGAAGGGAGAGAGATAGAAAGTCAGAAACATCGATGAGAGAGAGACACTGATCAGCCGCCTCCTGCACGCCCCACAGTGGAGATATGCCCACAAGCAAGGTACATGCCCCCAACCGGAATCAAACCTGGGACCTTTCAGTCCACAAGCCGACGCTCTATCCACTGAGCCACACCGGTCTCGGCCACCTGCTTCTTAAACATCCATCCGAGCAGGGCCAGGCTTATCCTCTGTAGTAATAGCGTCATTCCACCCACTTAATTTCACTGGACTTTGAAGCCAGTTTCATAACTGTGCACGGTCCAGTACCCACCACAGGAGTGGCATCGACGAGAGAACCATCGCATTCCCAGCTGCCCAGGACAGGCTGGAAGCTGCCCCTCCCACATACATGGTGCTCAAGGTCAGACCACATCGGCCTCTTGCTAGCTACATGCTAGGCACGGAGCTGAACCTCTGGCCTCACCTTCTAACACAGTGGTTCTCAACCTTCCTAATGCCACGTCCCTTTAATACAGTTCCTCATGTTGTGGTGACCCCCAACCATAAAATTATTTCCGTTGCTACTTAAGAGTCTAACATGTAAATTTCATTCTCTAACATGTAAATCATAGGAGTTTCTACCTCCAAGTGAGCACAGGGCCTGGCTTTCGGGGAGCCTCAGAAAAATGCTGGGGTTGTCCTCCGACTTCTCCAAAGTCAGGTGGGGGTGTCCCTTCCCCAGCATAGCACACCCTTCCTGCTCTCTCCCAGGCTGATACCAAGACCCAACGGGGCTGACTCGCTATCCCATCCTCTGCAGAGAAGGGATGGAGGACTCTGAAGATAAGGCATCCCTAATTCCCTTCCTTCCTCCGTCCTTCCCCACCGCCTCTTCCCCCCTTCCAGCCTCGCAGACAAAGACGGAGTGATCTGGCGTCTGGCCACATGTCGCAGGAAGTTATGAATGAGGATTGCCCGGGACAGTTGACTCTGCAGAGATAGCTCCCAAATCAGTCCCGAAGGCTGGGCAGCGACCACAGGAAACCTGGAGCCGCGAGGCCACCACTTAACACTTGCCTATCTCTGTCTCTCCCGAGCTTCGGCAAACAATAGCCTAATCCACCGGAGGCCTGGGGAGGTATTATTAGGCCCGGGCTATCGGAGATGACTCTGGGGAACATGCACTCAGGACCAGAGCTGGCTCTGTGGTCTCTCTGGTGGGACCCCATCCCTACAGGAGGAATGTCACCGCAGATTTCCAGCCCCTGGTGCTTAGCAGATGAGGCCCGTGTTGAAGTGTCAATGCCCCAGGCCTGATTTATTGAACCGCTCTCATTAGCACACCAAAGGGACAGCGAAGAAAGAAGTGCTGGTCTCAGAAGTGAAGGAGCGTGCACACCGGCAGGGTCTGTTTCTTTGCCAAGCTACCAAATGCCATTCCCACGCTGCCATCAGTTAAATTAAAACATGAACTCATCATCTGGAGCAGCCTGGTGGAATCTCTCCCCCAGTGTCCATTTGCTCCTTTTCTAGCCTCTTCTCCCCTCCCTGCTTGGAGGTCTAAAGCTAGCCGAGCCCACGATCAAGGCCAGAAAAGCTCTTGGAACCCCCGTGCACTGCTGGTGGGAATGCAGACTGGTGCAGCCACTGTGGAGAACAGTATGGAGTTTCCTCAACAAACTAAAAATGGAGCTCCCATTTGACCCTGTAATCCCACTCTTAGGAATTCATCCCAAGAAATCACAAACACCAATCAGAAAGGATGTATGCACCCCTATGTTCACAGCAGCACAATTTACAATAGCTACAATTTGGAAACAGCCTAGGTGCCCGTCAGCAGATGAGTGGATCAGAAAACCGTGGTACATCTACACAATGGAATACTATGCTGCCATTAAAAAGAAGGAATTCTTACCATTTGCAGCAACCTGGTTGGAACTGGAGAACCTTATGCTAAGTGAAATAAGCCAGGCAATAAAAGAAAAACACCACATGATCTCACTCATTCATGGATAATAAAGAACATTATAAACTGATGAACAAAAGGATAGATACAGAGGCAGTAAAGCTTCAAACAGACTGTGAAATTGCATCAGGAAGATTAAAGTTAGGTGAGGTAGATAAGAGATCAATCAAAGGACTTGTATGCATGCATATAAGCATCACCAATGAACATAGACACTGGGGGGTTGGGGTATGCCTGGGAGGGAGGGGGGGTAATGGGGAGATATGTATAAAAATTAATAAAAAAGAAAAGAAAAGAAAAAATCAAAATCAAAAAGAAAAGCTCCAGGATCCAAGACCTCCCCAGGACAGCCGGCACTGAGGATTCGGAGAGAAGCAGAGACCATGAGCCAGCTTTCGGAATTACCGCTCTCTTCCCTCCACCGCTGCGTCTTACCTACCATCTTGCACTTGAAATCTCTCCACCACAGCTTTCCCGGGAGTCATATCTCGCCAAGCAAGTCAGTGTTGCCACTGAGCACAGAGCCATAACTATTCCCACCCAAACGTGGCCCCACCTGCCACGTCACTCTCTGTAAGCTGGAGTAAGACGCTCAGTCTCTCGGCCTTGAATTCTTCATCCATAAAGAGAAGGAATGAATGATAACACTAAGCACATGGGGCTGCTGGGAGGATGGAAAATGCACGTTGAGTGTGTGGTACACAGAGCTGGTAAGTGCCATGATGGTTAAGACACTCAGACTGTTAAGATCAAAGGAGGCCCAGATGATGGGCGTCACCTGAGAAACACTGGCACATCGGTACGGAAGGCCCTGCTCCTGGCCAACAGGACCGCCTCTCAGAACATCGGGGTGCCTCTCCCATCAGCCTAGGATGCCCCGGTGCACATCTGTCCGCAGCCCCAACAAGAACCAGGCGAGGCTCATTTCTACACGCCCATGTTCGTTCACATTAAAGAAGGGAATGCAGAAAGCAGCACTCCCACTACTAGTAACGGTGACTTTAGGTGTCAGACCCAATCTTCCTTCCTCCCTTCTTCCCTTTCCTCCCTTCTCTCCTCCCTTCCTTCTTTCCTCTCTCCCTCACTCCTTCCCTTCTTTCTTCCTTCCTTCCTCCTTGCCTTCCTTCCTCCTTGCCTTCCTTTCTCCCTTTCCTTCCTCTCTTCCTCCCTCCCTTCCTTCTTCCCTTCCTTCCTTCCTTCCTCCCTTCCTCCCTTCCTCCTTTTCTTCCTTCCTTCCTTCCTTCCTTGCTTCTTTCCTTCCTTCCTTCCTTCCCTACTTCCTCCCTTCCTTCCTCCCTTCCTTCCTGTCCACACTCATATGGTGGAGGCTGATTGCTGCGTGGAGGGCTGGGGTTATCTGGGGTGGGAAGCAGGGTCTTGGACTGGCCTGAGAAGCAGACTGTATAGCAGGCACATGGACAGCCAACTCAATAACCAAGGTCAAATGGGAGCCACACACCACACATCCTCCCACACAAGAGGCCTCTCTGAAGGGCTGGGTAGGACCAGGTGTGGGCCCGCAGGATGGAGCTGGGCCATCAGCCAGGAGGAGAGACCTCCAAAGAGCACGGTTGAGGAGTTGGAGCTGATCCCCATAGCGGATAGGCAGGGGGCCACAAGTGCCTCTGGGGTCCAGACCTGGGGTTGTGAGGGCCTCCCTGCTCAGAGAAGCCCTGTTTTCCCTGGTGTCACCTGCCCACCTGTCGCCCTTCATAGAGTGGAGTGCCCTTGTGTCACAGCGCTGCTGAAATACACTCCTCTCTCCAGGCCATTCGGCGCTTCAGTCACATAGACCTGGAGGCATTTCAATGTGGGGAGAGCCTGGGACACTGTCTCGGCCATGGATTCAAACTGTCCCAAAGCACTGGGCAGCCCTCTCCAATCACCCCATGGGTCATGAACCCAAAAGTTTCTCTTCCCCTTTTCTGTCCCATTAATGCCAGCATTACCTAGAATGCCCTCGTCCTTTAGATCAGTGGTTCTCAACCTTCCTAAGGCCGCGACCCTTTAACACAGTTCCTCATATTGTGGTGACCCCCAACCATAAAATTATTTCCGTTGCTACTTCATAACTGTCATTGTGCTACTGTTAATGAATCGTAATGTAAATATCTGATATGCAGGATGTCTTAGGCGACCCCAGTGAAAGGGCTGTTCGACCCCCAAAGGGGTCGTGACCCACAGGTTGAGAACCGCTGCTTTAGATCCTTCCCACATCAGGTTATTGAATGTCTAATTATGTCCCACCTCTGAGCCCAGGTGAGGTTGAATTTCAGATCAACAGCCAAACCTAAGGGAGACACCTTTCAGAATTTGAATATAGGTTGTCTCTAAAAGAACGCTTCCTCCAAACATTCTAGAATAACTTGTGAGAACTGCCAAAGCCAGTGTCATGCGCACTGACGTGCTGAGCATACCGCTGTCCAGGCTGGACGGACGAGACGTTCTGATTGGACGAGGGCACGTTTGGGTGAGAGTAAAACTGCAGAGCGGCTCTGTGAGACGTACCGTCTGTGAGTTATTGGCTGCATTTCCCATCTCAGAGGGCTCGCTGCTCGGTGGGAATCTAATTAGAGCAGATACTTTCAGGCCGCATTGTTTTGTAGAGGATGAAAACAGCATACAGATGCTCATACTTGTTTGGAAAGTGATATATGTAGCAAAGCCTCTTCTTCCAGAGACTATAATTACTTTTAGTCTGAGATCCTTCGAGACACCAGCCTCCTGGGAGCCCCAGCTAAACCAGCCACTCAGAGGGAGATGGGCTGAAACCGGTGTGGCTCAGTGGATAGAGTGTCGGCCTGTGGACTGAAAGGTCCCAGGTTCGATTCCGGTCAAGGGCATGTACCTTGGTTGTGGGCACATCCCCAGTAGGGGGCGTGCAAGAGGCAGCTGATCCATGTCTCTTTTCTCATCGATGTTTCTAACTCTCTATCCTTCTCCCTTCCTCTCTGTAAAAAAAAAAAAACAGTAAAATATATTTAAAAAAAAAAAAAGAGGGAGATGGTTTGATGTGCACCCACTGGTAACTGGGGTTTGCAGGGATCCCCAAGGCCAGGTCAGAGGCAGACCCTCTGGCTCAAGTTCACTTCTCATTTGTGCTCCAAGGCTGATCTCCCTGCAGGTCTCCTGACTGTCCGATCCGAAACAGCCAACTGTGTGACTGTGCAGTGAGAAAAGAGACTCGGGAAGGCGAGATGACCTGCCTACGGTCGCGGTTGGTGATGGCGAGACTAGAAACAAGGTCAGGGTTCTAGCTAAATGTCCAGCCCCCCGCCTCTCTGCCCTCATGGTGTTCCCTTCCCCCCGTTTTCCCAGCCCTTTTGCTGTCTCCAGGTGCCTTGCTTGCACATCTAATGCACCTGAAGTCCCCAAGGCTGAGTTCACTTGAGTGGCCTCTCAGACAAAGCCGGGTCCTCTGCCCCCGCTGATGCCCGCAGGCAGTCGCCACCCAGTAACCGTCAGGGTGCAGTGCTTCCGGGGTCTGTGTGACCCAGACCTGGGCCCCAGGTCAGAAGCAGCCTGTCACTCCAGCTGAGCAACATTGAACTATCTGGACTGTTTACAAGACGGGCGTCTGTTGGGATGGCTAGCTCAGGAGGAGGCACAGGTGGAGGGGGGGAGCGTGGGTATGGGGGAGGAGGGATCCCGGTTTCTCCACGTTCCCTGGAGCAGCTACTCCTCTCCGGAATCCGGGGAACAACCCTGATCCTCGCCACCTATGGACCCAGCTCTACGGTCACTGCAGGCCATGAGGGATGAGACGAAACCCAGACCCTCCTCAGAAAATCAGAGAGAAGCCATCTTCCTTCCTTCCCTCCTCCCCTCCTTCCTTCCCTCCTCCCCTCCTTCCTTCCTTCCTTCCTTCCTTTCCTTCCTTCCTTCCTTCCTTCCTTCCTTCCTTCCTTCCTTCCTTCCTTCCCTCTTCCCACCTTCCACCCTTATTTATGTAGGTGCTAGGTTTGGGCGGAGAAAAACATGATATTGAACTTAGAGCTAAAAGACAGGCGTAAAACGACAGCAATGTGTCAGCTATCGGCCCTGTACATGTCACTCACAGTCAGACCTTTGAGACAGGCCACTCCACACACACACGCACACACGCTCACACACACACACACAGACATCTGGGAAGCTGCTGCTTAGAGGACACACAACTCGCCCAAGGTCACAGAGCCAGTGAGCACCAGACAAGGACTTGAATTCAACTTTGAGTGCAGAACCCAGGGGGTCAAGGCCACTGAGACAGAGAAGGTCCTAGAACCTACCTTACTTCCTCCCCCCCCCCCTCACCCCCCCCCCCCCCTGGCCCACAGACAAGAGCTCCATGAGGAACTTACCTTCAGAGCTGACCGCTAGCAGGGGGGCATCTGGCAGGTGGAGGAGAACAGCCATTGGCTGGCCACGCCTCCCGGGGTCTCTCTGAGAGCCAGCCCTCTGAGTCCGCAGGCCCTTCTTGGAGATGAGCTCTCCCAGCCCCCCTTCCGGACTTGCCGGGGCCCCGGGAGCCCACAAAGCCAGGACAGACTCCAGCAACAGTCCTGAAGCCCCACACCCCATTGACCGGCTTCAGAGTGTCACCACCAGGGCCTTGGAGCCAGTGATCGAAGTGGCAACATCTCACGACCTTCAACTCACCTTCCCAGGATTGCCCACCTCTGCCCCGCCCTCGCCGCCCAGCATGCACCTCTCCTGCATCAGCGGCTGCAGCTGGGCCCCAGGCAGCGGGAGCAGGGGTGCCATCCACCCAGCCGCCGCAGGTGGGGTCGCCACCCTGCTCACACCCCCTCCCCGTGCCCCCTCAATCCCCTGCTCCTCCCATGTGACAGACAAGGAAACTGAGGCAGAGAGGGGTGGTTTGTCCAGGCCCAACGGCTGGTAGTGAACAGAGCTGAGACCGTCTCCTCGGTATCCGGACGCTCAGGTGGTTCTTTCCATCAGCCACGAAGGCGGCACAGATGCACCTCCTTATGGCCACACATGATTATTCCTCAGTCTCTGAAAGGGGGCCCTATGAAGACATTGCTGAGCTGTGGTAGAAACGGGGTCATCCTCAGCATTGGTTCTCAACCTGTGGGTCCTGGGCCACTCAAGACCATCAGAAAACACAGAAATTGCTGAAACTGGTTTGGCTCAGTGGATAGAGCAATCGGCCTGCGGACTGAAAGGTCCCAGGTTCGATTCCGGTCAAGGGTATGTATCTTGATTGCGGGCACATCCCCAGTAGGGGGCGTGCAGGAGGCGGCTGATCGATGTCTCTCTCATCTATGTTTCTAACTCTCTATCCCTCTCCCTTCCTCTCTGTAAAAAGTCAATAAAATATTTTTAAAAGAAAACACAGATATTTACATTATAATACATCACAGCAGCAAAATGACAGTTAATGGAGTAGCAACGAAAAGAATTTTATGGTTGGGGGTCCCCACCACATGAGGAGCTGTCTTAAAGGGTCACGGCATTAGGAAGGTTGAGAACCACTGCTCCAGCTTAGGGTGACCTGCTAATAATGTCTCCTCTGTCCCCCAAGATCCTCTCCTCTCTGGCCCCTGCCCCTCCCCGCCACATCCCCTTCCCACCACCTGCCTTGGGCTACATGTCCCTAGAGATGTCCGCAGGAGGAGTCACTTGGGGGTTCTCACCGCTGCTACACCTGTCAAAGGAAGAGAAAGTGGGGGCTAAGGAGACAGGGAAGGTGTCTCCTCTCCTGTCCCTGGAAGAGGGGTGGTTTCCGGCTCCTGCAGGCGGCAGGCCCCAGCGAGGCGTCTTTTACATACACTTTGCGGGATGACTTAAGTAAGTCTTGACGACTCTCTCCCGGGAGACTGGACTAAAAGTATTGTTTAGAAATCTAATATATGGTTTATTTACTCAATTTGTGCTGAGCTCCACAGTTCCTTCAGGCCTGCCTCCCTCGCCCATTACTCTATTAATGCTCCATTACTGAAATTAGTGCTGTAATTGGAGGGGGAAGGGCTGAGGGAGGGGGCACGCCTTAAAGGCACAGGTCTCCTTTCATCACATCATGGGCGGAGGCCCAGATCCGGGGTGGGGGGCCACAGGAAGGTTTGGGCCTGAAGGACACCTTCGCGGCAAGGTGACAGGAAGGGGAAACATGGGCCGATGGCACCGGCCAATCAGCAGGTGGCCTGAGGAGGGGCAGAGGTGGGGTCAAGGCCACGGCCCCCTCCTGCGGCTCTGGGGGCTTCCATGCTTTTGCCCATTTAACCCTTCACAGCAGGGATTCCAAATGCATTGGCTCAGCCCCCGGGTGCACCTCTGACCCCCTCATTCTTTTTTTTTTAAAATCCTCACTGGAGCGTATTTTCCCCATTGCTTTCTAGAGAGAGTGAAAGCGAGGGAGGAAGAGAGGGGATGAGAGAGAACAACGTTGATATGAGAGAGACACACATCAGTGGGTCACCTCCTGCACTTGCCCTGTCTGAGGATGGAACCTGTAACTCAGGTGCATGCCCTTGACAGGGAATCGACCAGTGACCCTTCCATCCGAGGGCCAGTGCTCTAACCACTGAGCACACCAGCCAGGGCATGACCCCTCCTTCTTAGCAGGCGATGGATGTCCAGGCCGTTTTTCTGGAGCTTCCTTCACTTCGCTCCTCTGTCCTGCAATGATGCCCGTGTATTCTCGCTGCTTCCTCCTCCTTGCCTAAGTACCCTTCGACCCACCTCCCCCTGCACACCCTGGACTTCAGCCTGGGCCATGCCCACTCCCTCTAAGGCCAACCAGAAGTGCCCGCTCTTGCTCCCTGGTGCCCATGGTTTGTTCTGCTCCACACGCTGCCTGTCTTCCGCGGGGTAAGACAGTCAGCCACCCCTGAGCACTGGCCCATCTCTCCCTCTCCTGAAGGAGCTTCTTGGGAGGGGTGCCACACTCTTGCCCTCTCAAGCCTCACTGCCCACTCACTCCTCAGCACCCCGAGACCTGAATCGCACCCTCTCCCGTCGCCTGAGACGGTTTCTTCACGGTCACCAGCTGTGCAGCCAAAGGCTCTTCTCGGTTCTCCATGGGTATCTGCTTTCTGGAAGCAGCTTTCCCGTTGGCACCTGAGAATGACGTTGCCTGTCAATTCTTCTCTTCCTTCCACAGAACGTCTGCTCCCACAGCTGTGGTTCCTAATGTCTTTGCAAGTCACGGGTCCCTTTGGTCATTTCATAAACACACATGCACACATGCACACATGCACACACACACACACACACACACACACACACACACACTCATGGGCCCCATCTGCAAACTCCAGGTTAACCACGTCTGCTTTTTATTCTCTTTCTTGAGGATCGTGACAATTCCTTTTTTTTTTTTTTTATCATATTTTCAGACAGTTCCCAGATCTAACCCTTCAGTCTCCATCTCTTCACTCATTCTGTGTTTTCAGCGGAGGGACCTCCTACGGGAACCTCCAACATGTCCTCCCCTCCTTCCCGGCTCTCCTCTGCCTGCCTCTGCTTATGGTCGGGTGACAGCTTGACAGAGAGGCAGCCTGGGAAACTTAGGGATCATTAGCCCTCCGGTTTCCTAACCCTCCCCACGCCCGTTAGACACTAGGTTCTGGTCACTCTTCCTCCACCCTGTTTCTCTCAGCCCTTCCTTCCTCTTTGTCCCACTGGCACCACCTCTGTTTGGCTCACGTCTCTTGCCTCCAGGCCAGGCCACTCAATCTGCCCACCTCTGCTGGGAGACAGAGGTTTAGGAAGAGCGGAGTCCACGGGTCCTTCGGGGGCCCGTCAGTCCAGCCCACTATCTCGTCTTGACGAGGCCTCTGGGAGTGGCTGTCCAGCATCTGCTTAAATATCTCTGATGAAGACACACTGACTTTACCTCTAATCAGGTCATTTAATTTTGTGTCTATTCTAACTATGGAAGGCTTCATCCTTACATCAAACTAAAACCTGCCTCCGTCATGTCACTCCTCGCTCTTCTGTGCTTCTCTTCGCCTACAGAAATTCCCATCTCCTTATCTTAGCCCATTAGACCTTCGCAATAGGGCTGTAGTATCTCCCTAGCAACAGATATTCGCTGGATAGAGAGGCCTGCACTGCTAGTGACTACATTTCCCAGCCTTCTCTGCAGCTCGCCATGGCCCATGGTTAAATTCTTGCTAATGGACAGCAGAAGTGAAGTGTGCTGGGGCCACTTCCAGGTGTGGCGTTCAAACATCCAGCATGCATTTCCCCAGATCCTCCTCCTGCTGCTGAGGCTGGAATGGGGAGAGTCCCTGGATCCTGCACACAAGACCAACACCTGGGGGATGATGGGTCCACAGAGGCAAGGAACCTGGTCCCTGAAGGACCACCCACTCTACTCATGAGAGTGAAGCGAGCGTTTGCACTCTTAGCCTTAACTTTCTCCTCACTTCCCCCTCAGAGTCCACACCAACCACACTGCACTTCTCACCGTGTCCCCATGCAGCATGCCTTTCCGAACCTCAGGTCCATTGCTCCAGCCCATGCCTCTGCCAGGAATGCCTTTCCCCATTTTCTCCACCTGAGGAGCTCCACTCGTCCTTCAAGATCAGCTCAATGTCACTCTCTGTGCGGCCTTCTTCCCCAGGGATTTAGTAGCAAATCTCTTGTTACAGACCTTTCCTCATTTTTAAAAAAAATATATTTTATTGATTTTTTTTTTTTACAAAGAGGAAGGGAGAGGGATAGAAATATCGATGAGAGAGAAACATCCATCAGCCACTTCCTGCACACCTCCCACTGGGGATGTGCCCGCAACCAAGATACATGCCCTTGACCAGAACCGAACCTGGGACCTCTTGGTCTGCAGGCAGACGCTCTATCCACTGAGCCAAACCAGTTTTGGCCCCTTTCCCCATTTTAATATCTAGGAATGCTTCTGGCTGCTAGGAACAAAAATAAACCCAAGGAACAGTGGCTTCAAGTGAAGGAGGTTTTATTTCCTTAAAGGAAGTCAGGTGACAGATGATCCCAGGTTTGCCTTGGTGTCTCCATGACGCCACCAAAGACCCAAGGACCAATGTCTCTCCTCTGCCACCCACAGTTGTTGTCTATAGCCCTCCTCTGAGTCATGACACGGCTCCTTCCATTTGAAGCATCAACATCCGGAGAGAGAAGAATGGATGTGGAAACGAAGGTGTTTAACCTCGCAATACCTCCCATCAGGGAGCAATGGCCCTTTGGTAGCGGTTCAGACTTCCCCAGACGTCTCCCTCGCCAAACTGGAGTCACATAGCCGTCCCTGGGGCTGGTCCCTCGAGAAGGGCAGCAGACTCCCGGTGACTCACTCACTAACGGGCCCAGCAGGGTAGAGCCAGCTAAATGGGGACGAGATTGGAGTTCCATTAGCAAGCAAGAAGGGAGGATGGCCATTTGTCAGGCGTGTAGGCAACTATTGATGGCAGGGCCTGGCATTGTAATTTATTGGTTTATTTGGCTAGACTGGAATTTTCTTTTTTTATTTTTAATATATTTTATTGATTTTCCACAGAGAGGAAGGAAGAGCAATAGAGAGCTAGAAACACCGATGAGAGAGAAACATCAACTAGCTGTCTCCTGCACATTCCTTACTGGGAATGTGCCTGCAACCAAGGTACATGCCCTTGTCCGGAATTGAACCTGGGACTTTTCAGTCCACAGACCGATGCTCTAGCCACTGAGCCACACCGGTTTTGGCTAGACTGGGAGTTTCTCAAAGGAACTCACAGAAGTGTCTCTCTCACACAATGAAGTTGAAATGAAAAGATGCTTTCAAAGGGTAAATGAGAAAGCCTGCATCTCCCAATTCTCTTCCTCATTTCCCAGGTGCATGGCATTCTTGTAAGAGCAAAACAGGGACTTGAGGGCCTCCGTGCAGAAAAGGAGAAGCTGGGAGACGCACTGTCGCCTCATCCTCATGTGGGACTGCAACAGCACTCACACGGCCGTTCCCCAGAAGCCGAGGTGTGCGGGCACAGCACTCTGAGCGTTTCACGCTCCAGCCATGACTGCCGCGGCAGGAGCTGGAGGCAGACGTGCTAAAACAGGCCCCGAAGGCCGGTCTCGGGGCGCCGCTGGCCAAGGCGACACGGGGAAGATGAGAAATCCCACCAGTGGCTCTTGTAAGGCTTACGGCTGGGTCTGGGGCCAACCCAAGGGTTGTGGTGAAGGCTCTGTCCTTCACGGTGTCCTCCGCGTGCGGGAGAGCGGCAGGGTCACACTCTCTCCGGGTAGAGTGACACCCTCCACCACCGGGGAGAAGCCCTGCTAATGACTTTCTGAACGCAGCAGCTGTGAGTAGTCCACCCTGTTCCCCGTGGGAGCACAGCATGCAGGAAGGCGGGGGCCGTTGGGAGGACGGATGAGACCAGGTGCGTTGAAAGTGCTACATAGGCCGAAACCGGTTTGGCTCAGTGGATAGAGTGTCGGCCTGCGGACTGAAAGGTCCCAGGTTCGATTCCGGTCAAGGGCATGTACCTTGGTTGCAGGCACATCCCCAGTAGGAGGTGTGCAGGAGGCAGTTGATGGATATTTCTCTCTCATCAATGTTTCTAACTATCTCTCTCCCTTCCTCTCTGTAAAAAAAACAATAAAATATATTTTTTTTTAAAAAAAGAAGAAAGTGCTCCATCGATGAGATCTGCAGGGCGAGTCCCTGCCCCAGTGCTGGCTCCACCGAGGTCAATCCATGTTCGTCGATCAATCGCTGGATAATCAAACAGTCCTTCCTCTTCCGGTCCTGGGAATGGAGATGGTGACCAGGCCAGTCCACTATAAACTGAGTGCAGATGTTTGATCTTGAGCGGGATGGTGATCCAGGTGCGAAATGACAGTTGTAGAACATTCTCTACCCCTCCGTCACGGGAACCTCCGGCCCGCGGACAGAGCTGCAGAATGCCAGCGGAAACGCTTGAATTCTGGGATGTCTCTCCATCACTCAGAGGCCGATGAACCCAGAAAGCGTTCCCAGGGAAAGCAGACACCCCCCTCCATTGTCTGTGTCCATGGCTTGTGCATAGGTGCCCGCACGATCTTTGGGTGACCTCTTCCCACCCACCTCACACCCTCACTTTTAAATATATTTTATTGATTTTTTACAGAGAGGAAGGGAGAGGGATAGAAAGTCAGGAACATCCATGAGAGAGAGACATCGATCAGCCGCCTCCTGCACGCCCCACAGTGGAGATGTGCCTGCAAGCAAGATACATGCCCCTGACCGGAATCGAACCTGGGACCTTTCAGTCCGCAGGCCGACGCTCTATCCACTGAGCCACACCGGTCTCGGCACACCCTCACTTTTAGATATTCCTCGGCCTCTATTAGGCTAAGAACTCATCCCCTTTCATTAGGCATCAAAGGAGGAACGGCGTGAGGAGGGGGATGAACAGGGGGGTCCTGGGACTTCCTGTAAAGGGGATGGTAAGCAAACACCGAGCCCTGTCCCACACAGAGTCCCCCTGCCCTCCCCCTCCCCCTGTCCCTGTCCCAGTGAGGCCATCACATGTCCCTGCCGGCTCAGGGCTGCAGCACATGCTGGCCGGGCCGCAGCTGGCTGCAGCCCAGGCACGCATGTGTGCCTCGCCCTCTGGCTCCCACTTCTAGCAGGTCACCCGGGCCGTGTTGTCACCTTGAAACACTGGAGAGAGCTGTGAGCTTCGGAAGGTGAGACGTGCGGGCCGGGGCTGGGGGGCGGGGAGGGGCCGGGCCGGAGGGTGGCGGGAGAGCTTTTGACAGCCCTGGCCAGATCCCAGGCCCCCTCCCCCTGCCAACCCCCACGATCCTGCCAGCGTGAGCCCCCAGGCAGGCGCCGAGCGGATAAGAGCGCAGACAGCGAGGCCGGCGTGAGGCTTGCCAGCACCTGCAGATAGCAGCGGGCCGAGCGCTGGCACATGTTTAAAAAAAAACACGAAAAAGCCATCGGAGGTGAGTATTTTCTCCCGGCGTCTGGCGGGAGGGAGCGCCGGGAGGAATTTAATCAGCAGGAGTCGCTGGAACGGGCCGCCCCGCGCGGAGGCCCCGGCCGGGCTGGGAACGCACCGGTATCATGTGCCACTCCTGTCTGCTGAGGACATTCAATTTGTTAATTCTGCAGCTGGTGAGAGAGGTCAGATAGGGAAGTGACGATGGTTCCAGCGCTCCCGCCCCTGCTCGCATCTCCCTAATGAATCCTTTTAGGAGCCTCGGGGAGACCCGGGAGGAGGGAAGGCGAGGGAGGCCGGCGGGAGAGAAATGGAGGGGAAGACAGAGCTGGCTTTCTCTTCTCAAAGGGGATGGGGTGTGGGTGGGGGGCGGGGGGCACAGCAGGAGCAGAGAAGGCCGAGCTTGGCTGGCTGCCCGCTCTCTCCCTCGCAGGGAAACGGGACGATGTGGGCAGTGGGAACCCACCAGGGCCTGCAGAGACCTCCTCCTGGGGTGACGGTTTCAAACAGGGGCCTCGGTCTCCAGCTCTGTCTGCCACCGACGCCGCCCCCAGGAGGAGCTGTGGGGGTGCAGGCAGCGGGGACGCCCCGCCTGGTGGGCGTGTGACCTCCAGTGAAAGGCCCAAGGTCATAGGACTTGTGTGAGAAGGTGCACTGCTGCATGACTCACGGTAGCCAAGACGTGGGGACACGCAAGTGTCCTTCGTGGGGGGTGGGGTGGGGGTGGGGGACTAGATAAAGCAGGTGTGGCCCATGCATGCCGTGGGGCTTACTCTGCCAGAGAAGAGACACAAGACTGCCATCTGCCACGAGGCGGTGGATCCTGGTCGCCTCCAGCTCAAGGAAGTGGTCAGAGTGGTTCTCAACCTTCCTAAGGCCACGTCCCTTTAACACAGTTCCTCATGTGGTGGTGACCCCCAACCATAAAATTATTTTCGTTGCTACTTCGTAACTGGTTGGGGGTCACCACAACATGAAGAACTGCATTAAAGGGACGTGGCAGTAGGAAGGTTGAGAACCACTGAGTCAGATGGAAAGAGTCAAGAACCATCGGATTCCACTCCTACCTGGGGTACAAGACAGAGGGCCAACCATGAACAAACAATGTTGACCCTGGATAGAGCATCGGCCTTCGGACTGAAAGGTCTCAGGTTCAATTCCCGTCAAGGGCACGTACCTTGGTTGCGGGCACATCCCCAGTAAGGGGGCGTGTAAGAGGCAGCTGATAGATGTTTCTCTCTCATCGATGTTTCTAACTCTCTATCCCTCTCCCCTCCTCTCTGTAAAAAATGAATAAACTATATTTTTTTAAAAAAACCATGAACAAACAAGATAAACAAAAGCTCTGAAACCAGACACCAGCGTGGAGGTTACCAGAGGGAAAGGGGGGAGGAGGAGGAGGATGAAGAGGAAAACATGGGGTCAACCATAGTGGGCAGAAGGCGATTTGACTTGGGGTCGTGAACACATCACCCATATACAGAGGATGGGTTATGGAAGGGTAACCTCATTAACCAATGTCACCCCAATACATGCAATGTTTTTAAAGAATGCCCCCTAGCCGAAACCGGATTGGCTCAGTGGATAGAGCGTTGGCCTGTGGACTAAAAGGTCCCCAGTTTGATTCCAGTCAGGGGCATGTACCTTGGTTTCAGGCACATCCCCAGTAGGAGGTGTGCAGGAGGCGGCTGATGGATGTCTCTCTCTCATCGATGTTTCTAACTCTCTATCCCTCTCCCTTCCTCTCTGTAAAAATTCAATATATTTTTTTAAAAATGCCCCTTGGGTGCCAGGGGCCTGGTTGGCACGTGGCCCATTGTCCTTGCCCACCCATGCGAGATGTTCCTGGTGGGCATGTGTTTTGTTTGTCCTCCAGGTCCACCTGCCCTCCGCCCCGGAGGTGGACTCCCGTGGACCCCAGGCCTGGATGACAGGAGCCCCTGCCGGAGGGGGCTGCAGGAGGCGGCCCGGGGCTGGCTGAGTCCCACAGAGGGAGGCCCGGTCTCACCACTACCCCTCCTTCCGGGGTCTGCGCCTCTCTCTCCCCTGCCCACGCTGTGTGCTCCCAGCTCCGCCAGCCACAGCCCGGCGATGCACGTCTCGGTAAATAAACACCCGCCTGTTATCTCCGTGGAGGGCCTGTTCCCGCTGGGATGCGGACACCGGTGCCTGATGGGTCAGGCAGCCCGGGGTTTGCAGCCGAGCTGGCTCTCACGTGAGAACAGGAGAAAGTTAAGCTAACCTCTCTGAGCCCGGGCTCCACGGCTAAAAACGCGGGCCCTGGTACCAGCCACCGCGCTGTGGTGACACGGCCTGCACCCACACCGAGGGGTGGCCTTGTTAGTGCCCATGTCTTTGCTTAGAAAAGTCTCCGGGTTCGGAGAACCACAGACATCGGCAAAGGGCCTGGCAGGAGAGGATACAAGGACCACAGAATTAGTTATCCACGCAAGGGTGGGCACAGACTTCGCCTGCCGAGTTTAGTCCTCTGGGTGGTGGCATGGGAGCCTGGGTCCAAGCTGCTGTGGGCGGCAGGGAGTAAGGCATGGGGGTGGGGGGGTCCTCTCACCTCCCTGGGGCTCCTCCAGTCCTTCCGGCTTCATTCATGCTCCGACATTCATTCCACACACCTTTACCTGTGCCAGGCGCGGTGCTACCCTGTTTCCCCAAAAGTAAGACATTCCCCCAAAATAAGACCTACTTCCAGACCCGAGAGGCCACCCCTCAGGTCTGTCCATCTTGCAGGACTGTCATGAAGCAGGAGTGGATCCCACATCTTTCGGGCAACTCGCTGACCTGAGACCACTCCCCGGGCCAGGAGTCAGCTCTCTGTTTTGACGCTTAGAATCTTCCTCTCCCCATCTCCCTCTTCCTACACACACGCCGCCTGTTCACAAAACACAGGGGGAACCACAGATTTCCAGTACTCTGGGTTTGTTACTCTCCTGCAAAAATTCTCCGAAGTAAGAAAATGCGGAAGGCGTGAGGACTATCGTGAAAGGTGAAGAAATCAGAAAGCGCAAACACAATGAGGATGACCAGGAAGTAGCCCACCGTGCCCAAGGCCTTGGGTGACCGCTACTAAGTAGGACTCACCACCTTCTGAGCCATGTCTGCTAAGTAATTATCCCCATCACTTCGTCCCCAAGGGCTTCTGGCAAAAGCATCCAGCTAACGGTTATGAAGTAGCAACGAAAATAATTTTATGGTTGGGGGTCACCACAACATGAGGAACTGCCTTAAAGGGACATGCATCAGGAAGGTTGAGAACCACTGAGCTAACAGAAACTGTCCACATTTTCCACAAACGTGTAAGAACCACTGAACTAGACAGTGTACTTTTTCAGGGCAGCGCTGGTCACGGAATGGTCTTGGAGTTAAGAGTTTGCTTTTCATCTCTGAGTTCTAGAACCTGGAGCATATTATTTCAATCCCCTGAGCCCATTTGCTGGTCCATAAAATAGGGCTCACCTTCTAGCCCTGTGAGGACAAGGGTCCATCGTGGGACCGGGCAAAGAGTAGGCATCAAATAAATGCCAACTAGAAGGGGGGATGAGTGGAAGGACACACGGACAGGCAGACAGACGGACATCTCAGCCCTTTGATCTGATCTGCTTGTCTAGTTACCCTTGTCAAATGCCTCAAAGCATTGCTTCAATATATGTTTTCAATCACCACACTGCCCGCAAACTCTGCACCTTGCAATGACATCTAAGCATTTGGTGAGGTCTTGGTCAAGTGTACCTTCCAAAGGAGCGCCTACCCGGGGGTCCTGCCTAAGCAGATCGCTGTGCTTCAAAAGAAATCCGGAGGAGAGAGAGGAGGTGGGTCAATGAGGTCCTTATCGGTGTAAGGACAGCATATTCTCCCATTCATTAGCACCCACTTAGGCCTGCCAAGAGATTGCCAGCCAGCTGCCATTTGCCTGGGGCAGGAACAGGTGACCCAACAGAGAGAAGATGGAGTGGAGCAGTAGAGAGGACCCAGGAAGAAAGGGTAGGCCTGCCGACCCCGTACACAGGGGAACTGGAAAAGCCAGCTCCGGTCCAGGCGAGACTCGTGTTTGGAAAATATTCATGAGCATTGGGAGCATCCTCCTTAGGTTGATTCCCAGACTCAAGTACAGTGGTACCTCGAGATCCGAGTTTAATTCGTTCTGTAACCTTGAGGCGTGGGAAACTATGAGACGCTCGAGTGGTGGTAAACTGGTGGGTCGTGTGCAGCCGGCCGATCCGCGCGATGACTCCTATCTCAACTGTTGCAACGGCTCGTATCTCAAAAATCTCGTATGTTAGGGCATTCTTATCTCGAGGTACCACTGTATGTCCAGCTTATAGGTAGAGGGATGTTCAGCAAAGAGCCAGTCTGGAAACACTGAGAGAGGTGACTACTTTCCAAATGTTCCATCTTCAACTAAAAATAAAGTAAAATGTACAAACAAACAGAAAAACGTGGCCCATTGCAAAATAAATAAATAAATAAAAATGTATCTCCAGAATTCATCCCTTAGGAAACACAGACATTTGACTTAATAAACAAAACAAAACAAAAAAAAATTAGAAATTACCTTTTAGTGTGCTCAAAAAAGCTAATGGAAAACAGAAAGGACTAAAGGAAATTAAAAAAAAATGATACATGAATAAAATGTAAAAGTCAACACCGGAAGGAAAACTGGAAAATTCAAAAATACATGGAAATTACAAATATACTCCCAAACAACCAATGAAGAAATCACAGGGGAAATTAGAAAACAGAGACAAATGAAAATGAAAACACAGCAACCTGAAACTGGTGGAATGCAGCAAAAGCCCTGCTCAGAGGGAAATTTATAACTGAAACATTTACATCAAAAAAGATCTCAGATCAAGAACCTCACCTTACAACCTAAGAAACTAACTTAGAACAGAAAAAGAACAAACTAAGTGAAAAGCTCGCAGAAGAAAAAGAATAGTAATGATTAGAGCCATGACAGAGAATAGAAAAACAAGAGAGAAAATCAGCAAAACCAAAAAAAGGATCTTGGAAAAGATCAATAAAATTGACCAACCATAGACATTTTTCACATTGACTGAGAAAAAAAGAGAGAAGGCTCAAATGACTAAAATCAGAACTGAAAGCGGGGTAAATCCTACCCATTTTAGAGAAAAGGGATGAAGAATAAAATATGAAAAATTGTATGCCGAATTGGATAATCCAAATGACATGAATAAATTCCCAGAAACACAAAACCTATCAAGAATGAACCATGTCTCCCGAACCAGAATGATATATGAATGGACAGATATGAGCAAAAATGGAGTCTTTCGAACTGAATTGTTTTTTTCCCTGACCTCAACCAGCCCAATATTTTGAAACTCTCCTGATTACCATTTGCTCCCCAGAACTGCACACTCCAACATGGTAGCCACGTATCCCAATGTAGCTATTGACATCTTAACCTACACTAAGAAACTTAGCCCTGCCGGCATAGCTCAGTGGTTGAGCAATGACCTATGAACCAGGAGGTCATGGTTCAATTCCCAGTCAGGGCACAGGCCTAGGTTGCAGGCTTGATCCCTAGTAGGTAAGCATGCAAGGAGTGGCCAATCAATGATTATCTCTCATCATTGATGTTTCTATCTCTCTCTCCCTCTCCCTTCCTCTCTGAAATCAATAAAAATGTTTTCATCCGAGACCGGTGTGGCTCAGTGGATAGAGCGTCCGCTTGGTCCGCTTGCGGACTGAAAGGTCCCAGGTTCGATTCCGGTCGGGGGCATGTACCTTGCTTGCGGGCACATCTCCACTGTGGGGCGTGCAGGAGGCGGCTGATAGATGTCTCTCTCTCATCGATGTTTCTGACTTTCTATCTCTCTCCCTTCCTCTCTGTAAAAAATCAATAAAATATATTTAAAAAAATGTTTTCAAATTAAAAAACTTAAAATTAAACATTCAGTTCCTCCGTATATTACCTTCCTGTTGCTACTATTAAAAATTATCACAAACTTAGTGGCTTAAAGTCACACACATTTATTACCTCAGTAGTGGGGAGACACACTTGGAATGGGTGTCACTGGGCTACATCGAGGTCTGGGCAGAGCTGCCCCCCTTCTGGAGGCTCTGGGGGAGAATCCACTCCTCGGCTTTCCCAGTTTATAGAGGTCACCTCCACTCCTTGGCTCCTGTGTCCACCCCGCTCTCCGGCAGAGTGATGCCTCCACATCACCTGCTTTGACTCTGACCCATCTGTCTCCCTTTCTTACAGACCCACCCAGCTACCAAAAGACCCTTAACCTAATGGTGTTTATAAACGCCTTTGCCACACACTGAAAGCGCAGCCATGGGTTTCAGGGAGCAGGATGCGGGCATCTTCGGGGGGGTGGCAGAGTCACGCTGGGGGCAGACGCGGCCTACCACACTCTCAAGTTCTCGGCCGCCACGCACCCGGGACAGCCAGGTTTCAGAGCAGGTTCCCATCAGGGCAGAAAGGTCTTCGGAATCTCTGACAAGTTCCTGGCTTTCTCTGTGCCCAGTGCAGCGGTTCTCAACCTGTGGGTCTCAACCCCTTTGGGGGTGGAACAACCCTTTCACAGGGGTCGCCTAAGATCATTGGAAAACACAGATCCGATTCATGAACAGTAGCGAAATGACAGTGATGAAGTAGCAACAAAAATAATGTTATGGCTGGGGGTCACCACCCATGAGGAGCTGTCTTAAAGGGTCGGGGTGTTAGGAAGGTTGAGAACCGCCGGCCCAGCGGCTCCCTCCGGGAGCGTGTGTCTGTGGGAGCGGGCCGGGCGCAGGCGGTTGTGAGACGGAGGAATTCGCGGCCGCGCTGAGCCGGGGCGGGCCTCGCGGCGTGCCAGGCGCTGCTCCAAGCACTTCACATATTTTACTTTATTTAATCTCCCAACAACCCCATAAAGCAGATGAAAAACGATTATCTCCATGTTCCAGATAAGGACGCTGACACGCAGAGGTCAAGTGCCTCGCACCAGATTAGGCAGCGAACACGAGGCGGCGCGGGGACCTGGCGGATTCGCCGCAGGGGCCGCCCGGCTCGCTCAAGGTCAAACGCGCCCCGTGCGCCGGTGTGAGAGGCAAACCCGTGTTCTTTCGCCTCTCGGAGGGCGGGCAGCCCGGCGCTGAGGGCGGTGGCAGCGCTTCCGTCCCCAGAAGGAGAGAAAAACGGAGCCACGGAAAGACAGAGAGAGGCCCTCCCCGCCCATCTGGGCTGACAGTAACGTGGCGGCGGTCAGCGCTGCCAAGGTCACGGGCTCTGTGCCCACCCCGGGGTGGGGAGGAGGGGATGTGGGGGGGACCTGGAGCTCATGATTCTGGCCTGGAGTGGGGAGCAGAGCTCAGCCTCCTCCCCAGGAGGACGGAGAACCGGGGGGAGCGCTGAGGTGGGGAGGAGGAAGCAGCGGAAACACGGAGGGCGAGAGGAGGACACGCGTGGAGGGAGACGCAGGGATGGAGCGGGATCTCTGCACGCATGTGCGTTTTCTAGAACTCTGAGGGCTTCTAGAATCTCTGTCTGCCCTCCTTGGAGTTCTAGAGAGAGGAGGGGGGGGAGATGGAGCCGACGGCCAGGATGTACCCGTTCTTTCGGAAAGTGTGGTCAGTGTTTGGAGGGTGGGTAGAGGGACAAATACGTGGACAGATGAGTGATGAAATAAGCACAGGAAATGCTCATGGCCGAATCGAGGGATGGGTCTATACGGGTGCTCACTGTCAAAGTCATCATTTCTCACACGGGTGATGTTTCGTGATAAAACGCTGAAAAGGAACTCACGCTGCTGTGTGGGGAGATTCTGGAGGGGGGCAGAGAGGCCGCTGGGAGACAGGTGAGGGGCCCCTGGCCAGAGCCCTGGCTGACGGGGGGAGGGAGGGGAGAAGAAGAGCCTTGCACCCTGGCTGTGGGGGATGGAGCCCTGGGCCAGCAGTCAAGGGGGAACCCTAGAAATGAATGAGTGGCAGTACGTTTGTTGGGAAAGGCAATTAGAGGACAACCGGGCATCAGTTTTGAGCAGGGACGCAGAGGGTAGGGTCTGGAATCCTGCCTCTTCCACTTGCTGTGTGGCCTCGAGCACATTACCTAACCTCTCTGAGCCTCCGCGGCCTGAGACCAGAATAAGGGAGACCGACGGACAGGGCCGTGTTCTTTTCGGCAGCAGGACGCGCTCAGTCGCCAGAGAGAGGGCTGAAAACACGGCAGACGCTTCATAAGTACCGGGTCTCCCCAAAGCGGGCGTGGAGGGAAATGGAAAATAATGGGTGCGCTGATCAATAACCACGTGAAACTCTGCGGCTTTCACATCTGAGGAGCTCAGCCATGCCCTCTGATGTTGCCCGAAAATGCGGGCCGAGGCCTGAAACCGCGGGGCCGGCTTTCTTTAGTAACAGAAACGTCTTCGGAGACTAGCACCGGAGGCCTTATGGGGAGGAGACTCACATAAAACAAGCAAGGCCCCACTTTCTACGGCGGGGGACTGGCTCTGCCCACGCCCCCAGAAAGGGGTGGATCCGGAACCTGTAAGCCCGGCTCTCTGTCCAGACAAGCCAATGCCTCCAGGCATTTTTCTGATTTTCCAATGACGATGTTACTAAGAAGCAGGAGATAACAATTATGAACAACAAATACATATCCATCAACAAGTGAACCTGAAAATCAAGTGAATAAAAAACCTGATGAACAGAATAAACTGTGAAGAGAATAGAATCAGGGGCATAGAAAGGGAGTGGACTGACAATTCTCAGGGGGGAAGGGGTGAGGCAGGGTGTGGGGAGAGACTGGACAAAAATCGTACACCTGTGGATGAGGACAATGAGGGGGGAGGTAAGGGCAGAAGGAGGG